>NW_006496825.1:1681972-1706117 GCF_000471905.2 Amborella trichopoda | reverse complement strand
GGATTATTTTTCAAGATAATAAAGTCACTTACCTAAAATATTTGAGAGGGAGCTTCCGATAAAAATTCGGCTAAAGAGAGATCTCAAAACTTTCTAGGGTGGGAATCCTCACCTCTCCGAATTTAAATTCTTATAACATATAATTATATTATTTTATTAAGCTCCACTTCATACCTGAGGTGTTACCTTAATATTATGCGGGAGATGATTAAGGCCCACGTCAACTAAGGACATCGTAAGGGAAAGGAAAAAGCTTAAACCAAAAGCTTTTGAAAGTAATGATGGTCCCTAGGGACTATCATGCTCATATAGACCATCACGTATTAGAAGTTTCTTTTCTCTCTCTTTTTTTTTTTTAAGGATTATTACAAAATCTCTACCAACTAAAAAAGTAGATATGGCCAAATCAATTCCTACAAACTAGAAAAGTCGAAGTAAATCTCTATAATTAGGAAAATGAGATGTACAATCGTCAATATCAGTTACCACCTTTGGGAAGGTTTTCTTAGGGAGAGAGAGAGAGAGAGAGTTGAGATGGGTTTTACATAACCAAATGAAATGCGTAGAGAGAGAAAGAGGAGAGCAAAAATAGGCCGTCGAAAGTAACAAAATTTTGATGGAAGAGAGAAAGATAAACGTAGGTCATATGAAGAGCAATAAAAGAAAGGAAAAATTACATAAATATCCATTTTATTTTCCGTTATTATCAAAATACCTAAAACTTTATGTTATTACTCATATATCCGTTTTTTTGACTTCATAATGATTTTTTTAAAACAAGATCGAATTACCCATTTTTGGTTTTTCAAAAACAAAAATGGGCCCAAATTCGGTTTTTGAAAAACCGAATATCAGGGCCTGCATCACACACAAGTTTCCAAATTATCTCTCTCGTGTTTCATCCTTGATTTTGGGGTTTTAGAAAAAGGAATATCAGGGCAACAAAATGTTGCAATTTTTGCAAGTTTTCTCTGTGGTGATACTTGGATCAGGCCATTGTTAGGTAAAGTATTATCAGAGCTGGTTGGGTTGATGACGAACCAGATGGTTGTATCGATCAACCTTGGAAGAGAGAAGAGATAGAGAGTAGAGAGATCCTCCAAACCAGTGTAACAACTGCACTGTGTTTTCTAGTCTCTATGGAGTGGACACCCACCATGAAAGTAGAGCATTTCATATCAACTTGAGAGAGAGATTTAGTTGGGCATGTTTGGGTTTGAACAATTAATCTTCAGAGAGAGACTTTTCATTGGGCGAGTTTTGAACATTCTTGAGAGAGAGACCCTATGAACACTGGAAACTAAAGGGTTCACTGAGGAAAAAGGAGAGAGAGAGAGGGAGAGAGAATCATTGAAGAGGAAGTAGATAGAGCAAGAGTACAATTGGAGCACAAAGGATCACTAAACCAGAGATGTGAGCAGCTTTCTTAAAAACTAAAACGCCAAAATCAAGGATGAAACATGAGAGAGAGAATGTGGAAACTTGCATGTGATGTAGGCCCCCATATTCTGTTTTTCAATAACCGAATTTGGGCCCATTTTTATTTTTGATAAATCGAAAATGGGTAATTCGGTTTTTTTTTTTTAAATAGTTATAAAGTCCAAAAAATGGACATATAGGTAATAACAATTAATTTTAGGTACTTTGGTGATAACATAAAATAAAACGGAAATTTATGTAATTTTTCCTAATAGAAATAATGTTTTTTTTAATGTTATTAGAAGAAAAAATATTTTGTAGGATATGTGCCCATTATGGACTACTCCACCTTTTCTAGACTATCAGGTTTTTTAAAGTACTCCCTCATGTTAGAGACCTGTGTAAGGCATATGTTTTAAATAAAATAAAATAAAAATCTGCTTTAAGAATATAATAATATTTTTTGTCATGAAAAATAAATTTAAATACAGGTTTCATAAGACTGTTTTTGAAGTGATTAGATATGCATCATAAAACCATCGAAGGGCAAAATGTATCATGTATATGATCCCATAGGAGCACACTATATGAATACTCCTAAGGGTTAGACACTTAGGAAATCATATTTTTTTAGAGAATAAAATTAAAATTTTTATCTAACAATATATTCACAAATTTCTCATAAGAATAAATCTATAATACAAACCCGTAAGCATAAGAATAAATCCATAATACAAACCCATAAGAACAAAAAAGATTTCTTCTCACATTTTATTATGTTTACCACATAAAATCATAGTATGGATTTTGGCCAGATTTGACCTTGATTTTTGGACCCAATAGCACATTGATGGAGTGCATAAGTTCCGCATTGTACTAACACAACTATCGGGCATAAACCGAGTAATGTCGGATTGCCATCTACATAGTGTTTGAGCTCTGGAATCGAGTAACATCTATTGCCAGACCGCCTTTTGCAATTGCGAACCACACTTTGCATAGTATTGGAGCCATACTACCGCACCACATTTTATATAGTGTCAGAGCTTACTATTGAACCACACTTTACACAGTGCCTTACTGCTGGACAGCCAAATAACATCTATGGTTGGACTGCCCTTTGCAACTGCCGACCATACTATACACAGTACTGAAGCCCTATCACCGAACCACACTTACAGTGTTAGAGCCTACTATTGAACTGCACTTTAGACAGTGCGTTACTGCCTGACCGTATTTACACCACAGCCTCTATTTTGGTGGGATAGAGGAGAGAGACATGGATAAAGTAAAAGTTAGGAATGGCCATTTAGGTATTTTTTTATTATTTGATTGCAGGTATTTTACATAAAAAGTGTATTTTGAAAAAAAAAAAAAAGAGAAAAAATTAGCTCGGGCAAGATGCATTTTCTAATGTTCCCAAATTTAAAAGTTGCCTCCGGTCTCTAACCCTCGCCCCTCTGACAACCCTCCGCTCAGTCAACGCCTAGCCCCCTCCCTCACAAACCCTAGCCCCTCTCTCACAACCCTCTCCTCTCTCGTAGCCGTGCCTTCACTCTCACCAGGCCTCCCTCCACTATCTCTCAATCCTCTGCGACTTCTCTCACAGACCCTCAAGCGAGGACCCCATACACGCTACCTCATCTTCTTCAAGCGATGATTCGAGGATTTATTTGCAGGCTTTCATCTTCTTCAACAAGGTATGGTTGTTTTTTATTTTTTATTTGCTGGTGTTCTTTTATGGTTTTTCTTCATCATAGTGTAAAGATTCTTCACCAAATCTATGAAGTGGCATAGATTTGAGGAAATAATTAGTACCTCCGAATCGCTTCCCAAAAGGAAGCCTCCGGAAGATGGGAGCATTGAATTGTGAATTAAACCCCAGATAATGAGTTCTGCAGAATATATTTCTGGAAATGTGATCTCTGTTTGGAATTTCAAAATAACTTTACCTGCAAACAACAAGATAGACCTACTTGCTAGCAATTCACAAAAAAAACCAACAAAAGATTAAGGTAATTCTCTAGGGAACCACATAGAATGGTGTCATTGAAACAAATCGAGGTAATTCTCTAGGGAACCACATCGAATGGTATCATTGAAACAAATGGAGCTACTAAACTGATACAATACATTAGAGCTCAAAATTTTCTCAATTTGCCCCAAACAATCACAACATGGTTTATTTCTTCAAAATAACTTTCTCAATGACGTTTAGTTACTTAAAATGAAATAATGAGTACTTTATCAAGGATATTGGAAACTCTTATCAAGATGGTTTATCGACTCAACATGGTTTTCATTGTCAGGTTTATTGACTGAGAACTGCAACTCAAAATAGTTTTTATTATCAGGTTTATTGACTGAGAACTGCAATTCTGTTTTCTTCCGTGATGAACTCATGCCCCACCATTATTTTGTTTAATTTTATGCTGATTTTTATGTTATTAGATGGTCTACCTTCAAAATTATTTTGTTTAATTTTATTCTGATTTTTATGTTATTAGATAGTCTACCTTCAAAGTTATGGTTTTTATGTTATTAGATGGTCTACCTTCAAAGTTATGGTTGGTAGATTGCGAACTTCAATTAATAAATGTCATAAGCTACATGTGCTTAGTCTAGACTACATAGTCATAAGCTACATGTGTTTAGTCTAGACTACATAGTCATAAGCTAGCTGTTAGCATTATCAACAACAATAATCCTTGCAGGGAATCTTGACTACATGCTGCTAGCTGTAAGCATTATATGTGATTTTTTGTTAGAGTCAAAATGGATTGTTCGAAAAGTGAAGTTTTAGTTGAAAAACCCAAAAAATATTTTAAGGGGAGAAATCATAAGTGCTTTTTCTATTTTTTCTTATTTTATTGAGTATAGAAGCACAAATTTGCTCCGTAGAAATTTGTTGCTTTTTGTTTTTTTTGTCTTGTTGGTTTTGTTGTATGGGTTAAGCATACAAGCACAATTTGCTTTGTAGAAATTTGTTGCCTTTTTTTCTTATTTTTTTCTGGTTTTTTCTTATTGATTATGTTGTTGGCTTTGTGGCTGGTTTTGTTGTTAGGGTTGTGCATACAAGCACAATTTTCTCGGTAGAAATTTGCTGTTTTTTTTATTTTTTATTATTATTTCTTGATGGTTATTTTGCTGGTTTTGTTGTATTGGTTTCACATACAACACAATTTGCTCTGTAGAAATATGGATTGCACATTCAAGCACAATTTGCTCTGTAGAAATTTGTTGGTTTTTTTTTTTCAATTTCTTGCTGGTTTTTAAAAATGTGGGTATGACTTATCAAATACTTCCTGACTATTGTTTTGGTCTCCTCAAGTCCTTGAACAGATAAATTTCATATCCAAAAAAAAAAAATTTGACATGCTTTTTACCATATCTCAAAGAGGCCTCTTGGACTCACAGGGCTGCTTACTGGTTCAACCATTTCCAATGCAACCTCCCAACCATTCCTTAACATTGCAGCCACTTCTCTCATGAATGGCTCACTACCTCTTTCAACAAGCACACTCTCACCACCTTTGCAATCACAAACCTCCTCCTTCAGCACATCACCAACCACCTCATCTAACAGCTCCATAGAGCCTTTTAACATTCCCCGCCTCTCTAGTGCATCTGCTTACTGATTTCTCTATGTTTATAGCATTCATTTTTTATCTCTTTTGCTATGCTGAGTTATTTTGTATCAGGCTATTATTCTTTGGCAATGATGTGTGTTTTGGGCATATAAACCACTATCATTTCTTTGCATCAATATTGGTTTCTCAGCGTATGAATTTGAGTTGGGCTTGAACTTAATCAATATGTAAGATAGATGTGAGTACCAGTTCGTTCTTCCAAAATCCATGCAACCACTAGAAGAAACTAATTTGGTCAGTGAAGGATTTGGAATTTATTGATGTCTTGAGAATCAATATATGGGTTTTTGTTTTTTACTGCAATTTCTGCCATGAAATTTATAGTCTAGAAACGTATTGGCAATCCAAAGGTAGTGACAGGAGACAGCTAAGGTTACAAGTATTTTAATGGAAAATATTCATTTTAATATTTTCCATGTATTATATTATTTTAATATTTTTCTTCTTGAGTCTGGAAATGGTTACAAGTATTTTAATGGAAAATATTCACTTTAATATTTTCCATGTATTATATTATTTTAATATTTTTCTTCTTGAGTCTGGAAATACTGGGTTCTTGATATAGGTTCCAGGTATTTTAATGGAAATAATTTATTTTAATATTTTTATGTTATTTATTGAGTCTATGCAGTTTTGGGTTGCTGATATTCAATGAGATAGAAGGTTTTTGGGGTCTGATATTTCTTTATTTTATTTACTTTTTAATTGTGATTTTAGGGGTTTTATTATTGTGGGGCCTTGGATAGGCTGGAAACAGCAGGGATTGATCTTCTTGAAACTGTAATTATGGGGTCCAGTTTCAGTAATTCACAAATAAAACATGGCCACGGAGGCTGTTAATTTTTTTACTCCTTTTGTGGCCCTTGTTTATTTTGTTGGGAACTATTCATTCCTTTGAGTACAGAGTGGAATTACATGGGCTTTGGTTACTGTAAACCTAATCATTGAAGCAGATAAAATTCAATTCAAGGATACTGTGGAGATTGCAGGATCAATAGTATCAATTGATTTATCATTGCTTGCCTTTCATAATTCTCATTTAGTTGGCACAAAACTATGTAATTTGTACCATTTGTGTATTGATTGATCTATCATTGCCCTTATGCCATTTTTTTAGTTTCTGGTTGATTACTTTGAAGGATTAGAAAATGTTTCTTTAAAAAAATTGTGAAATATGCCTTATATTATCCCATCCATTGGTCAAACTAAGATAACTTCATAGGTATATATGACGATCTCTATTGTAAAATGAAGTGCTTGGATGCGACTCCTCTTATGGCTCACGAGATTTCCCCATCATAACGAGTATCCCTGGCTTGCTTAAAGCTAATTCATTGTGAAAGGGTAACAATTTGCATCTTTGGCTGTGGTATGATGTGGATGCACCACAAATAAATACCCACAATGGAGATGGATTTTGGACCTGAACATAGGGGCTCAAATCCTTATTTTCTTCCACATCCATAATCATGGAGGTGAGGAGGATGGACCTATAAAGTTTTGCGACTTGTAATCCATTTCCAAGGTGGTTTTTAAGGTGCATCTGCGTGGAACTATGGTCTTGCCATGACCTACCCTTTTCCCAAATGGAATTGGACATGCACCATGTGTGAGTAGGCAAACCTTTAAAACAGGGCACAACTTCACACTTGTTTAGTTGTGCTTAGTTGTGCATTTTATGCCTACTTATGGGTTCCTATTAATCATGGGGTGACGTATGCTTATGCCTATTTCTTAAGTCTCACTTTAGATATCCTAAAGTAGGGATTGATGTTGAAGGCATGCTTCTTCACTTTACTATATGCTTGGTGATATGGGTTGAATTTTTTATATACTATCTGTATTAGAAATCTGATTCAAATATACAGTTAATTTCCTGGAGTTGTGATTTAGGTTCATAAAAATCACATTCACCAATAGATTACTCTAATGCATTGGAGTTCATTCATCAATAGATTACTCTAATGCATTGGAGTTCATTCATCAATAGATTACTCTAATGCATTGGAGTTCATACACACATGCACACAGAGGGAGGGAGGCATAGTATAGCTGTTAAACTGAGAAATAAAGTGAATTTTGGTTGATTGCTAGAACCCAAAGCAAGTGTATAATGTAAAAAGATTCCACGATTTTCCTTTTTAAAATTTTAAAATCCATGTAATTAATTTTTTCCTTTTTTCAGAAATAATATATTTTTATCTAATTTAGTTCAAAGTTTTGATCTTTTACTGACTTAGGTTTTAAACATGGCTCATATATCCTTTGGAGCCTCAAGGTCCTTGCCTGTTTTTCTTATATGTGTATTGCTTCCCCATAAAGCAAGGGCTTGGTGCTTCAAACTAACAACATGTTAGATCAGCAGTGTAAAAGTAAGCAATTCCAGTTTGATAGGTTCACAGTACGACTACCCGCTGCGTTGTAATTCGATGCATCACAGTTTGCTCACTTACGTACATAACCTTGCCCCTGACAGGGCTGTAATGTCTAGTAGCATTTCTGATGAAGTCCTTCTTTGCACAAAAACTTCAGGGCAGGCATTCAGGCCTTCAGAGGTGTTTTTCAGCCTAGTTTGCTGGCCTTTAGGGCTGGCATGATGTTTTTTATTGTATGAGTTTGCATCGATTTCATTTTCTACATTTTCCAACTGTGGATATTTATTTCGTTCCTCCATTAATTGTGCAGGCTCATGCTGTTCTGAAACCTTTTTCTAGTTTTGTCATTTTGCAGTCACTTTCTAATAACTGGGTGTCTTTTGACCCTTCATTGTGTGGTTTGCGTACCATAACACATTTTTATTTTATTTTCCTTTTGGAGCCTTATGGGACAAAAGGTAAACGCAACTTTGGATTTTCTTTATGGCAGGTTGAAGCCTCGCTTATTTGTCTTGCAATTCTTATCATTATATTGGTGTCTTACACTCCTTACCTACCTCATCTCTTTGCTACTACTGCATACAACAGAGAGATGTTTTTCCATTGATCATGCAATGATTTAAAAGATAGTCAAAGATTATGACTCTAGAACTTATTGGGTAAACCCTAACCAAACTCATTAAATGGAGGCCTGACATTTGATGGTGCTGGTGTACTCAAAGTAGCAGCTCAAGTACCTTACAAGTACACTATAAGTGGAATTGTCTTTGGAGTTCTGATTATGTTCCTTCATTCCCTTCTTGTGAATGTTTGTAGTTGTCTGGAATACTCTAAATATGTGTTCCTCAGGTATATGTCAATTAACAGGGAAATCATTGTTGGGATGTTAGAAGTTAATCTTGTTTACTACTTTCTTGTTACTCTTCTTTAAGCTATTCCATCACATTTCACTTACTGAATAATCACCTATTATTAGTGAAACTTTGATTTCCTTCATTCTCTCCCTAAGCCTCTCTCTGTAACTGCTTCCTGTAGATAACATGGGTATTTAGATGTCTAGGCCCAATTCTGCCTCCAAACGCTGGAGCACAAAACCGGATAAGGTTGTCCCTGTGGGTGCTGCTGCCACCAAAGGTCGTCCCTGTCGCTGCTGCTTCCACCAAATGGAGCACAAACCCAACTAAGGTCATCTCCGCTGCTTCCGCCACCGCCGCTGCTGCTGCCACCGCCGCTGCTGCCACCGCTGTCGAATGTTTGCCCCCTAAGGTCATCATCACCATCAACAAACCCTGCTCAAGGTCGTGATCACCATCAACTGCCCTGCTAAGGTCATCATCACCGTCAACTGCACCTAACAGAGGCATGTTCTTGAGAGGAAAGTTCCATCAAGCAATTGCCTTTTGGTTGAATCAATTGAGAAATGGATGCCCCCCATATATTATAACTCCCTCTATCCTGGTTGAATTACTATGGAAACATTGCCGTATAGAAAGGCATAGAATGAGCGATGGAGGTCTTAGATGAATTGGAAATCAAGGGTTGTTATGTTGACGTAGTTCTGTATAATTCTCTTATTAGTTCTGCTTGTACAGTGCTAGTTTGACGATGTTGGGATGTCCCTTTATGATTTTGTTATCGAGGGGGTTAGAGCCCAACGCGATAACGTTCAACACTTTGCTCCATTTTATTTGTATCCTTGGCAGATGGCAAGAGGCTGAAGAACTTTTCCCTATTATGGACCAAACTTCAAATACCCCAACTATGGTTACTTAAATATATTGATCACTAGCCTGAGCAAGTTTGGTCCATAGTTACCAGAATCTCTTTATCGATCTTGCGTTTTCGGTTTCGAAATCCGATTTCGTGTTTTCGTTAAAAAATCTTCACGGAAACCGTTCTTTGGAACCAATGAAACTTGATTCCTTAATTTCGGAATCTCGAGTCGACACATCTTTAAAACTATTTTTCGGAATCAAGGAAACTCGATTCTTTAATTTTAAAATCTTGATTTAACACATTTAGAAATTTGAAGTCGTTAATTGTGGGTAGATATTTTCAAATATATCGAATTTGGATTTCAGCGATGATTAAATCTTGATTCCACATCAATTGGAGTAGAAATCTTCTTTGGACTGTTTCTAGTAGTTGTCGGGTTTTATTATTTTACTTGTGCCTGGATGGCTTTTACTTTAAATTTAAATATAACTGATAAATACAATAGATACAATTAAAAGTAAAACTATGGTGTAGATATAATCCGATTGTCTCTATAATAATAGAGTTGAAAATCACTATTGAGAAATATTTGTCTTTTGTATATAATGATCATAAGTTCAATGGTCAACACAATCATTTTAAAATTTGAGAAACCTTTTAATATATGTTCTAAAGTTGATGAGGTTCAAGATGTGCTTGTTGTTTCATTCTTCATAAAAATGAAATCTCGATTTCTAGTAGGCGTCGTTAAACGCATTATATAGTTTATATTATTGTAAATCTCGATATCAAACTGGCATGGATCTTTGATCCATATACTTCAGAAATTTGATTCCAAATATGTTAAATTCATGATTTGAAACAACATATTTCTGTTCCCCATATGTCAGAAACTCGATTTTATAGATGTCGGAAACTCAATTCCACATGTTAATGAATCTTGACTCATGGAGTGTCGATTTCAGGGGGATGGAGATTTTGATTCCTAGGACGGATCTCGATTCCAAGGACGGATCTCGATTCCATATGTGGATGAAACTTGGAACTATTTCGGTTGAAGCACAATTATCAAAAATTAAGAATCTCGTTCCTAGCGATTCCTATTGTACGGACAACGATTCTTAAGACAAATCTTCTAGTCGGCTGCGATTTCGGTTCTTAAAACAATTTGGGTTCCCAGACGTTTCCAACAACTATGGTCTGGTCTATTGGATCGGGCAATTGATTTCTTGGCTCAAATGGTTTATCAGGGACGCTCACCAGACGTAATTATGTATAATACCTTTTTAGGTGCCATGGGCAAAGACCTTTTTAGGTGCAATGTGTAAATAGGGTGTGATGGATGATGCCTTTGATGTACTTTATGTTTTAAAAAGCAAGGATGTTTCTCTTGTCCAAGTTATATATAATATTGTAATTGATGGTTTGGTGAAGGAAGGTGGTATGGGAAAAGCTTTAGGGTAATTAGGTAAGATGATTGTTGGGTATACTTCAGTAATATATAACACAAAGTACATTTTAACGAACCCTCAATAATGATTGAGGTGATTATGAGACAATGGTTAATGCACGCTCGATGAATGTCTTAATAATAGATAAGCCTGACGAATCCAGAAAACATGCCTTTGGTTGGGTATGTTTTTAATTCTCATATGAGGGTAAGTGTATTCTAACCAACCCTTGATAAAAATGTCAATTTAGAAAGTGTTGAACCGATGCTTGATAGAGGGAGTAATACGAGCACATGTTTTAAACCGACGCTGGACAAGCAGTAGTTTTATAACGAACGTTGGATAGGTTGTCTTAGCTGACATTGGATGAAAGACGAATGAGCTGAACAAGCTTAGCCTTTGAAGATATATTTTGGATGATAAAAATGTTTCCTAGTCCTTATATAAGACTAAGTGCATTTTAAGGAATGCTTGATAGATTGAAGATGTCAAATAGACAACAAAGTTGGTAATGCACACTGGATAACTGTCTTAACAGACAGTCTCTAAGATACGAGCTTGATTCTTGATAACACTTGCTCATATATGCTCCATGATATGAAGATATGATATGCATGATTCATGATATGAAGGCCCTAACATGCCTTCGAAACCCTGACTTGTCAGTCTGCTTTTATATGTTCTGACTTACAACCAATAACATATATGATAGTTCGTCAGTTAAGCATTTTCAAGTTTAACTACTGTTAATGATTAGATATGAAAGCCATCTCATTGTCAGAAAGTTCTAGGATATATATATTCCTAAGGCCCGATATGCTTATCCATGTGATATATGGAGGAATCTGATGCGGTTTGATATACATATTTCTTGAATCCGTCGTTAGTTACGCATGTGCATCATAACATAAGGTCTGTAACAAGAGATTATAAAGACGTTTTAATTTGAGACGAAACTCTGAGATACATATACTCCCATGGCACATGGATGCCTCTCTACTGGATATTAGAGGAGTTTTGGGTGAGAAACGATATTGACTATTTTAATCCATCATTAATTAAGAATATAAGATTTTAACAGATAGTGCATAAAAGAAACCTTGCAATATGTTGATATATTGAGGTAAATCTTTGAAGGTATACATGTTGAGACCTTATATGCCTTGATGTCCAGGAGTGATGTAACTTGGGCAATATTTGGACTTGGCTTAACCCATGTCCATATTCACCATTAGTTAAGAAATGCCTTGATTGACACCGCATAACCTCATGTTTTGGAATTTAGCCAAGACTCTCAAGGGCTAATGTTTGAGGCATCATAGCCCTCATCTTGAAGTTTCGTATCGCCTGGAGGTGAATTCGTTCATTATCCGCATAGCCTGGTAGTTAAAAGCCTTAAATGCTTCATGCTCCGTGCATTATAACCAAGACGACACCCGGTCACTACAATGAGGGTTTCTCTCTTAATATGAGGAGTTTTCTTATGAGGCCAGGACCACTGGATTCCTGACTCATGCTTTAACACTTTTAAAAGGAGTGGCATTAATTGATTTGTATACAGAAGAGGTTGCATTCACAATTGACTGTTATTGCTGAGAGTTGGACCATCGTGTTCTTCTATGAGCCATCTGTCAATATTCCAAATTTCATGATCAAAGGACTAGGCGTTTGAAAGCGGTTGAGGAAATATGGAAGCATGTTGCAACTGCTCTGTATAGCTGAACTTCCGGGGGATGGAAGAAGGATATAACAAATTTCCTGATTTTGCTCGTCAGAGGATTTTGCTGAATCTAGAGCCTATGAATTCAAAATTGCATAGCATAAAGGATAAGCATTGACTAAAAACAAGTGGTTATCATCAAGAGATGTTTGTGCGCATATAGATATATTCAAATCATACGATCATCATTAAAAAACAATGAGATAAGGATGCGTGATCTGCAGTTCCGTGATTTTAAAGAGAAGATAAGAGATGAAGGGTGCATATTAAAGAGATAGCATATGCATGATTATCCGTAAGAGATTATGGCTTATCAATATAAGAAAAAAGGATAAAAACCCATCTCTCGATGGGAGAAGGGTTTGCATTTTTAGAGGGTTCTCATTCTTTTCAAGAGAGACGCTTTTAGCTCGCATCTAAGAAAAAGTTAGCATGTCACGAGGAGTGGACCTGCTTGAGTTTGCTTCTGTGAGAACAGATAAAGTGATTGATATACACCAAGTGAAGAAGAGGCAGTCCCATATATAACTGTACTTCGAGAGTAATTAATAGAGATAGAGAGAGAAAGATAGTAATTTCCTGCAATCCACTTGAAGCCCGTTCTCGAAGGAAGACTAGACTTGAGGATTAGTATCCCTGCATGCAATCACATGTATAAAGGCCAATATGCCTTTTGATATTATTCACCCTTTTAATATGTCTGTATATTCTCTCCCTTAGAAACAAATGTATAGATTTCAATGCTAGAATCAAGGGTATTTGGCCTATTTTCCATTTCTTTGGCTAATGTAAATTGAGGATTAAACATCCGAAATTGTTCCGTTCCTAGTATATGATATGAAAAACCTGGTTTCTATGATATAAAATGCATGAGTAACTTTGACCTTGAGTGTGATGTCCTCTGGTCACTTGTTTGGAGTCTAATGTTTATTTAAACATTTTAATTAATCTAAGCATTGCATTTTCAGAGTGTCCAATGATTAAGGCAAAAATTGAACCTGATGAAATCACTTATACTTTGTTAATTGGTAGGCTTTGTAGGACTAATATGGTGGAGGAGGTTGTGAACATGTTAATGGAGATGGTAATGAAAAAATTTAGGCCTCGAATTGGTACTTATAATACAATGATTAAGGGTTTGTGCATTGGGAACAAGGTGGATGCTGCTATAGATATACTGGATATGATGGTTTCTAGGTGGTGTAGGCCTAATGAAGATCGCAGAGCCTGGATTTTCTATCCCTTCACTTTTAGAGAGAGAGTACACATTTTTCTTGTTGTAAACATTTTCTATCTGGCTTCTCATTTTATAGGGAGAAGAAGGGGTAACCATTGTATTTCTCCAACAGGTCTCTGAGAAATGAAATGGTTCCTTGATATCCAACGTGTGTCTGAGAAAATGAGGGGTTACGTTCATATGGACGTTAAATCATATGACCATTGGATATATTTGATTCCCACAAATGTAGGCTAAGATACGTAAGACCTCATAACCATATATGTCAACATCTCCCACTTGGCTATGACGATCGAGTATAATAAGTCACATGCATACTCCCACTTTTGAGTATGACCTATAAAAAAAATATCTTGTCTTGAGGTTTTCTCACGCAACTATGGATATGCATCTCATAACAAATGTCTATCATGAGGATTTTCACGCTAATGCTGATTTTTCACTCATGAAAACTGTCCGACTTAAACATTTTTAAGTTCTATTAAGCTAGTGTGCTTAGACAATACCCTTTGTTAATGGATCAACGATCATATATGATGAGGGCAATCACTAACGGTTACTTCATTTTTCTCAACTACATCATGAATGTAGTAATATTGGACATCTATATATCTTCCTTTGGAGCTATTTGCTCCACTTTCAATTAATTTAATTGTGGCTTGTTTATCACAAAATATTTAGATCGGTCCGTCGATTATTTGCACTTTCAAGTCATCTATGAAGCGCTTTATTTAGACGGCAAAAGTACAAGCAGTGCTACATGCAATGTATTAAGCTTCCTGTTTGTACCTAGCTACACACCCTTGTTTCTTGCTGGTCCAAGAAACATCTGCCCCTCCTAAGAGGAAAATATGTCATGAGATAGACTTACTATCATCCTTATCCGCAGCAAAATTTACATCGCTTATCTGCTTGAAAACACAATTTTAGATGCTTTGTTCCCTTAATGTAACTTAGAATTCCTTTTACTGCTTTTCAATGAGTTATGTCTGGATTACTTTGATATATACTAACAAGTCCTACGGCATAACTCAAATTTGGCATTGTACATCTTATTGCATATACCAAGCTATCAATAGCTTGTGCATGAACGTTAGGCTTTTCTTATCCTTTTACTGGTCAATCTTTCTTAGACAACTTTGATCCCTTTTCAACTGGAGTAGACAATGACTTATAATTTTTCATTTGAAATCTTTGAAGAACAGAGTCAAGATATTTCTTTTGGCTCAAGCACAACATTTTTAACTTTCTATATCTAGTTATTTTTATGCCTAGATATATCTTTCATCTGAAGAAAACCATGACTTAGTCTTATCAATCATTTCTAAGTAATTTTCAGCTATTATGATATCGTTTATATATAATGAGGGTATTGTGAATTTACTCCCACTCTTCAAAACATTCATACAATGGTCCATTCTATTTATTCATATCCCATATGTTGAAATGTTAAGTACCATTTGTATTGAATATTCTTTTCAACCATATAAAGAATATCGTTGCTCGCCACTTAAAGTGGCATACACCTATTTTTTGGTAGGGAATCTTTTAAAGGGTTTGGACCCTAAAAAATTGACTCACAACTCACTTGAAAATAAAATAAAATTTTCTTTTTAATAAGGACAGGGCATCCATTAGTTGAGAACCGCATAGACTACTTGAAATTTTTTTTCCAAAACTTCTAGCATGGTGCATGATAGAACCAGGCAAGCCATCAATCACCCACTACAACCTAGGATATTTTGGGGTGTTAGTTGGCTGGGCGGATGCTGCTAGTCTGCCTTATGGGTGGAGCCGATATGCAAATTTCAGCGTCTGTATCATAAACCAGACTGATGGTAAGGCCACGAAAAGAGAAGGCAGTATCCTCTCCTTTTGCCGCACTGCATCTACAACAAAAGCATGTCAGGTAACACTAGTACCCAGAACTGCAAAGGAGCATCCATATCATTATTAATATTATTATTCGTATCACTTACAACTTTAGACGCATTACCTGAACAGCGAGTAGAAGATCACCCTTAGAATCATCAAATTATGTAATTTTGACATTATGAGTGTGGCAGTCACATTGTGCAAATAAATGGAATAAGCTATGTTTGCTGCATGCATGCTTACACACATGCAATCGTATATATTAAGAAGCTATGTTTAGTGACGAAATTGCTTTTCCTCCTCTTAAGGTACTTCTACGAACAAGAGCAGTTAGTCTTTTTATTATAATCTAATACACGTAAAAACAATCAGCCTCAGAAGCTGAGCCAATAACAATGCCCTACTTTATTTTCTTCCTTACAATTTTATTCTTCAGAATAATTTTAGGTACATAGAAGAAGATTAAGCTCAAAGAATCAATAATTCACAAAGAAAATGCAATGTAGTAGAACGTGTGTTCACTAAAGAATAAAACAAAAACAAAAAGTAGGGAAGATGACACAGAAGCAGTAGTGCTCACATAAGACCTTAGAGAATTTAAAATCAATGGCGAGAAAATGAATAGAATAAATTCAAAACCAGTTAAAAAATCCCCTTGCTGCATCTAATGTTGTACATACATGTTACTTGATTACTGAAATTGTCAAGAGAGTTCCTAAAAACATGTCAGACACCACAAAACCCATGAACGACCTCTTTAGGTTTTTATTTTATTTTATTTTTAAATCATTTCATGGTGATGTATCCCAAAGCATCATCCCCTTAAAGTGCTAAAAGCCGACTCCCATTTGTCGATGATAACTCTAGATCACCTTCTAATCAATCTTTTGATACCGGCGTAAATCTTTAAATAAATTAATATATATATATGAATAAGCTGAGAGGATTCTTCTCTCTCAAGCCAAGGTCACGTCTCAAGCCAAGCCAAAGGGCACATCTCAAGCCAAAAGCCAAGCCAAGGGGCACGTATCAAGCAGAACGGCACGTCTTAAGCTTAGTCGTTTGGGGCTAAAGCGAGTTTCGACAATGGGTTTTTGGGCTGTCAGGATTCTGATGATTATTTGGTTTAACCGATACACCTGGTGCCAATATCAGGAGAGATTTACGCGGAATCCAAATTCACTTGGGGTGCAATATTTTGGAACTGATAAAGGTGCAATATTTGGAGAGATAATTGCAGTGGAGTCACGTTGTAGGCTTTATCCTCATCTTTATCCTCACGCACTGCTTACCTCAGATGCATCATCGTTTATCGAATTCCTATAATTTTGCACTTCAAGCAACTCTCTTAAATTAGAGTAAATATTATTCTCAAGTATATGATAAACACATGAATCAGATACCTCTATAATTAATTAGATTTGCCACCAACTAGGTCATCACCTAATAATACATGCATATCTGTGTAGTTGAATCGCTTAATATATTCACAGAAAAATACAGTGCATAAAAAAAAGTGCCAAAGCACGATCTATACGCAGGAAGAAAAAAAAAAATATCTCAAGCATGAATGGTGAAAAATATACCAGTGTAGGTAGATTGTAAATAAGAAAAATTGGCAACTTCTTTTGTATCGTGTGAAAGATAGTCATATTCCCATTATCGTGATGTCTGGACAAATCTCATTTACCATGTTCCATGAGACATCAATGAGCCGTGGGTTAGATTCAATTTTTTGCAAAAATATAGAATCCATGCAATTTTGAAATCCTAGATTTGGATGGTACTTTGTAGTTCCTGTTTTGATGTACAGAATCTTCAGAGAAATGTAAATGAGTTGATGTAAGAGGGATCAGAACCTCCTATGTGAAAGGATGCAAACAACAAAAAATGAACCTTTTCTCTCTCTCTTTCTCGCGTAATTCCTTTCAATTGCAAGGAATGGGGCCAGTTTGCTCATAAAAAATTAGGTAGTCAATCCCATATTACACAATATCATATATCTATATTACAACTTATCAGATAAAGCAAACAACAAAACTGTAACCGGAGGCAAATCACCCTCACAATTCAAACACTAAATCAAAACCCATCAAAAAAATGGGATAGATGTGATTCGAAATTGATTAATATAAAAAGAGTGCACGCATACTTATCTTTTAATTAATTAATACTATGAACCAAGATAACACTGTGAACCTAGATAACACTATGAACCAAGATAAGATAGCAGCAGATGATATTTTGAAGTACGATTTATACACAAAAATTGAGCATAGATCGTAACAAACAAATGTATATTTAGAGAAATAAATCACATAATCTCTATCATTAAAAAATTCAGAGTAAAAAAAATAGGGAAGATGGAGCCTAGTTGCTCTGATATCGATGTAAGAAAATATTATTGGAGTGTGGATTAAACTAAACCCGAGATCAGAGAAGGGGTGCCGTGAGGCTAGATCGTAGAGCCCGGTTTTCCTATCCCTTCACTTTTAGAGGGAGATTACACATTTTCCTTATTGTAAACACTCTCTCCGGCTTCCTATTTTATAAGAGCAGAAGGGGTAACTGTTGTATTTCTCCAACAGATCTCTGATAAGCCAAAGGGTTCCCTGATATCCATTGAGTGTTTGAGAAAACGAGAGGTTACATTCATATGGACGTTAAACCATATGACTGTCGGATATATTTGATTCCCACAAATGTAGGCTAAGACACATAAGACCGCATAACCATATATGTTAACATGACTTGTGCTAGTAAGACAAAAGATGCCATTGAGTTGCATAAAAGGTTTATAGAGCGGAAGGTTCTTAAGAAAGATGTTAGAGAAAACTGAATATATTGGTGACGTCCTCTCAACAATATTTTTATGGAGAACGCTTAAGTGGCCTCTTTAGTTTCAAACCAATAGCTAGTCTGAACCTTCACCTATGCTAGGTATTTAATTATACTTTTTTTAAATTTTCTGTTCATGAGCAGCATCTTGTTTTTTCTTAGAATATTGTTGTGGTGAATTTATTATGAGAAGTGGAGGCATGCTTATATTGTGGGAATGCTAGAATTTAATATCTATGAATTTTGTCAAAAATATATAGAAGAATTTTTGAGACCATGCCATAGAGACTATGGCCTAGTTGACACTCCTCTATTTTTCAAATAATGGACATAAGCTGGTGGTTTGAATGATTTATTCCATTTAAAAGAGTATGGGTGTGAAGTGCACATCTTTTTAATCTTGCTTTTCCAATTGTGTACGTGCATGAGAGAGAGAGAGAGTACATCACGGGGGAAAAGATATGCATGCAGCAGGGCACAGGGCGCCATTATTAATGTTTACTGTATGATCGCTCTTGGAGAGTGTAAAGGAGGAATTTACTACATTAATCTTCTTTCCTCTATATTATCTCCTTAATTGTAAAAGAATAAGTTCGTCAAAAGTTGCTCCAGCTTCTTAAATTGTGCAAAACATTCCGACTTCCGCAAAATGCTCAACTTTTTCTGCTAGCTGCCAAAATTTCATTGCTTCACTTCTTGCCTGAAAAATCCCTATTTCCATGAGTCGGTCTTGCCCCCTAAAATCTCTCAATTTCTTTCTAGTCTTTGGCCACATTCTTTTTGTATCACATGGTTCTCACCTTTATGTGGCCCAAAATGAGATCTTTCCAAAAATAACGAGACAAAGAACTTGGGCAAACTAAGTTCACCCTGCTATGGGGCTTTTTACGTTGATTGGGAATTCAGTTCCAAAGTACATCGGACACTCTGTAAATTGCATTGTTTCATCAAAAAATATTTCTCTATTGATTAAATCATTGGTGAAGAAAAATTGTATTAAAACATCGAAGAAATTAGTTACACGTGGTGGGCATGTTACCCTATACACTTTATCGAGGCAATTGCTCTCTCTTTCTAGTTCTTCAAGGTCTTTTTGTGGTTCATAGTATATTCTCTACAGTCTCTACTATGCTCTAAAGTCCTGAATCTCGAATCTCCAAGTTCTCTAAGATCTCAGGTTCATTTTCTAGAACTCAAATCTCCAAATTCCATCCTTTTCCATTTGGGAGAGGTTTCCTTTTATTTTCATGATCTTCTAACTAGGAAAAGAGGAAATGGCTATCAAGTGGTTTTACTACGCATTCTGCACGTGTTATAGGATTGATCCATATATCGGATGACTATGAGAGTGGGTTTATTATCTCAAATCCCATGTTCTGCAAGGCTATCCCATGTTTTTGTTTTTTTGTTTTTGTTTTTGTTTTTTGTTTTTTTAAGCATTATTGGGAGTTGTATTACTATAATTCCGAAGTCACAACTGTTGGAGGGCCACAATGTAGAGCATATGGGCAAAAAGTGGTGCTTGAGGCAACACAATACACAAGAAATGGTACCAGTGGGAACACATTGTACAACCGACGAATGTAAATATAGACTGCGAAAAATGTGGACCCATGAACAAAATCACTGATTAGATTCCACTAGATTCCCCAGTTGTAGGTCCCTCCTTTGTTAGTGATCCGCTCTAGAGTTGGCCTCTTGCGCTGAATGGAGATGTATCCCTGCAAAGAAAGGAAATTTGCTAAAACAAAAATGTGATGGAGACGCCATGGGCAGGTGGAAGCACCAGAAGCCCAAGCAATGACATTTTCGAATCGTCTTCGATTAATGATCCCCCCTAATCATTTCTTTATCCCTTCAAGAAGAGCTAGCGTTTCTGCAGGGTTGTCCCCATGTGTATAACTAAATTCATGCTTCCTCACTCCCATGATTTGTAGAATTACCGTATTCCATCACACATGGGCATGTTATTGCCCATCCCTATCGCAATTGCCCTTTTCAGATTTGTCTGAAGAAGGTATAAAGAAGTGGGTACTTTGCTTTGCGCAACTCCCATGCTTAGAGAATAGGGTTGGGGTTGTGGTGGTAGCACTGCTATGCGCCAGTTAAGGTCCGGGCTTCCATTTTTCACCTAATACCTTCAAAGAACCACTAACGATTTAAAAAATGGGTAAGGGCTCGTCATCCCTACTGCATTACCCAAGAAAAAAACCAAAAAAAGCTTCCACACTTAGCAAAGTCTTCCCATATTGGTTCTTGGGTTATGCCCGACTCCCACGTTTGGAGGGCTATCCCATAAGTGTTATTAGGAGTCTATATTTCCCTAATATAATGTTTTTAAGGTTATCGCATATTGTTCATATGTAGGCAAAATAACGGCCCTTACGTTCTAGAATTACCCTTTGCAGCTTTTGATCACAGAATATGGTAGCTGCGAGGTCTTTAGTCTTATGTTCAGATGCATCTTGCTTTTGTTCATGCATCCATAATGTCGCGGCTGTAAACCCCTTATGTGCAAGTGGGTACCTGCAACTTCCTAGGAAGCCGGATTTCAATTTGGTTCAGAGGAGCATTTATCCAATTTGCGTGCTATTGAACGACATTTCATTCGATTGACCGTAGGAGGGCGATCAGTCTGGTTGGTTTTGTGCGCAGAAAAAGCTATTGATTTTTCATTTAATAATATTCCGGCTGCAAAACATTGGTAAGTTGGTTCCAAAAATATGCAGTCCTGCAATAAAGTCACTTAGCGCATATATAATACATTCACTATTCAAGGTGACAAAGGAAGGGGGCTAGGTACAATCATGCAATCGTTCTATTCTCATCAAACTAACGCTGGTGGAGACCTTTGAAGTCGTATCCAAGGGAATTGTTACCGAGGTTTTAGTGACACTGAGTCTTTGGTCTGGAGGGGAAGTCCACCTTAAACCACAAGTAGGGGTGAGAATTGACCTGATATGGGTCCAAAACTCAGATTTCAGATCCTATTCGGATCTGGGTATAGATCTAAAATTTGGATATGAATTTCAGATCTGGACCTAGGTCTGAATTAAAATCTGGATTAGATCTGGGTGCAGGTGGAGTTGATTCGGATCTGACTCGGATCCAACCTTTTTTTTTAAATTGTAATTTTTTATTTTATAATTTTTTAAAATAGTATATATGAAGTAATCCGGATTCTTATCCGCATCCAATGTATACTGTTTGGATTTGGATCCGAATCCAGATATCTAGGATCCGGTTTGAACCCTGATCCAATTTAGATCTGATATATATTATTCGAATCCGAATCCAAATCTGGTTAGATCCCGCCCCGATCCAACCCATTCTCACCTCTAACCACAAGACTCTAGGTGAATCTCGATAACTATCATGTATTGGCTTGGATTAAAAGTGGATGCCAGGAATTGACTCCTTCTCAGGCTGTATAGCATATAGTCGGTTTGAATTATCCAAACCTTAACTTTAGATGATATATCCGAACTCCCCGACCATTTGGCTATAAGGTGGGACAAGGTCATCATTGTCAGCTACAAATTGATTCCATAGTACCGCACTACCGCAGTAGTCATTACTTTGTTTACCAATAACGTAGGGCATAGCCATGAAGCGCATAGGCATGAAGCACATGGGACATGAGCCATGCAAGGCATAAGTCACCTAGGACATGAGCTCTGCAGGGCATAAGTCACATAGGACATGAATCATGCAAGACATAAGCCATAAAAGACATGAGGCATACAAGGCATAAGCCACCCAGGGCATGCGCATTGCAAGGCATTGACTATATGTCACATAAGCCGTAGACTCTAGAGGGCATACTTACATGTCCTAAGCCTTACGAGGCATTACTTCTCTGATAGGATCTCAATTTCTCGCCATTTATTTGTTTGTTGTTTTTTATTTCCATGTTATCATTTCAATTTTTTTTATTTTTTTTTGTAAACTTTCACCCATTCAATCTGTCATGAAACTGGTGTTTACATGCTGTTACAAATTTGTTATTATTTGTTCAGCCTTCATTTGATGCTTATGTGCTACTTGGTGATCTTCACGTGAGTGATATAATAGGTTTAAAGACCTTGAGGTTTGGATTGTACTTTCTTTTTGATATCTAGATTTTAGAAATAATAGTGATAACAATATATTATTATTTCAAGAACTGTTATTATTAATTTCACTTTATAATCGAGGATTTAAATTTAGGACAAAATTATTTGTGAATTTTCATGATTCTAAAAATTGTTTTCTATGATTTTAAATATTTTTATTGAGAAAATGATAATTGTTCCAAACAAGCATATCAATGTATAAATTATTTTCAAAACATAGAATTTTTAACTTAAGTTTATTTCACATTCTACACTCCTTAAAAATCAGGCTAGTAAGTCATTAGTGAAAATTAAAATCATAAAAGTTTCCAAACTAAAAATTGAAAGTATTTTAAAAGCACCATTATTTTTAAAATAATAATTCAAAAAATATTTTAAAAAACTTTATCAATTTATAATTAAAAATCCTTGAAATTCTCATAAACGTTTTTATTGAAAATTGAAAAGGGAAAAGAAACAAAGCTCTTTGCCTGTTCTTATGTAATTCTAACATGTAGCATCCCAAGATTTTACATGTCTAGGATTTTGACATGTAAAAACTTGAAACTTCTTGAGTCACATTTCCAATAGGATCTCTCTCCCATTTTCCAATTTCTTTAGATGACTTTATTATTATTAGATGAATTATGTTAAAAAAAAGAAAAAAATGATGTTAAGTTTGTAAAGGCTAAGATCTTGAAATTCATAAAATGAATGGTCTAGATTTGTTGTTGGAGGTGACTCATTGTGACCATATCTGGAGTTCAAAACAAACTTTTTTTTTTTTGAGATTAATTATTGAGATGAAAAGAGTATGTGTACAAAATCTTGGGTCTTACAAATACTACAAACATTGTTTTCTAGAAGTGTGGTTGCATTACACTATGATACAACCGCTGCATTATATCATTGCTTGTATGAAATGTAATTTTCAAGTGAAACGGGGTTTTAGTCCCGTGATAATGAAATAGCCCGAAAATAGGTCATTATTACTTGGAAGGATGGATATTGAATTTTTTTATTTTTTTTCAAGTTTAACCCCGGACCAATGTTGTAACCATCAGACCGCTTCGTAACCATCATATTCTCTATAGGACTGCATTTTGTTGATTTTATTTAAGTGAACTAAAAAATCCAATGTTAAAATCATCAGATCACATACTCTCCTTATCTTTTTATAAAATAAGGTTTCATGGCCATGAGAATACATATCAAAAAGGCTATTCTCACTAGTTCCAAAAAACCCTGGGCTCTCTATGATATACTATTCAAGCACAATTGCCATTAAGATATGAGATTTTCGTGAGTTGTTCATCTACTTTTCCTACAATTCGACTTGTAAACTGATCGTTATTTCCATCTTTTCTCCCTTAGCTCCTGAGAAAAGCATATTTCCTTAGGCATGTCTGCAGAGACAGATTATCCTCACCAAACTACTGCAAATTTAGAAAGTAATATTTTAGAGGGAGGGAGAACTATTATATATATATATATATATATCTGAAAAAAGCTCCAGGTAGCCCATAGGCTCATGGAACAGTATAAGTCCAACAACTCAGATTGAATCTGAACCTATCCAATGATCATAATTGTATTTTGTAATTGAATTTTAATTGTTTTTCTACAAATCCAACTTACTTGAAATTTAGAGCGTCTATTATTGAAGAATATTCGAATCTAATAAAAATATCAAACAATAATTCACATAAATTAAATTGACCAAAATACTCTTGAAATGTATCAGGGGTATTTTGATCAATTAATTTTATG
>NW_006496825.1:1623060-1651838 GCF_000471905.2 Amborella trichopoda | reverse complement strand
TTCAAGATAGAGAGTGTTGTAAAGGGTGGAATTATTAATTTTGTAATCTATTTTTTAAAAAAGTTACTTTTGTGGGGATATTTTGTAAATATTACTGCAAGATAAAAAATACTTTTGTCATCTACACAAGGGGTAAAATTGAATTTTTAACTAAAGGACCAGAGCACTCTATAAATAATGTTTTAGGATACTAACTTCCAAAATGCCATTATATTTTTGTGAAAATTTAAAATTTTCCATTGATTAATGGTAAAGTTATCTATTTAAATAATTTTTTTAATAAAAGAATAATCATTGTTTTGATAAATACACTGATCAGAACCCCTTCTAACTTGAACCTTCGTATTTTGAGGGCTTGTTAACTCTAGACAAACCCATATATATATATATAGGAATGGATGTTGCTAGCCCACGGGCTGACTGTGACAGTGTTAGCCAACCAATGGCCCAGAGTGAATTTGGGCCGATCAAACCGTCACAACTTTATTTTGTATTTGAATTTTTATTTTTTTTCTAAAAATCCAAATCACTTGAAAATTTATGCGTACATTCTACTTATCAAGGCTCACTTAATAAACATATAAAAACAATAATTCAAAAAATATAAATTAACTAAAATACCCCCAAAATAATTTCGGGGTATTTTGGTCAATTTATATTTATTTCGAATTATTTTTTAAAATATTTTTATTAAATTCTACTATTTTTTAAGAATAGACACTCAAAATTCAAATAATTTGGATTTGTATAAAAAATTAAAATTAAAATATGAAATGAGGTTGTGACCATTGGATTGAGCTCAATTTCAATATGGGCCGTTGGCTGATATTGTAGTTACGCCCGTGGGCTAACATGATATTTTCCCTATATATATATATATATATAAATATATTATTGTGCCATATGGGTTTAACTTTTGCATACGGTTTATATGATGCTGCAACCATATTTGTAGTAATAAGGTTTCAATACTTTTATTTGGATGGTATATATCTAACACATCTTTTAATACATGGGTAAGTATAGAATGAGACCATTTACCTTTGGTACAAGGTGAGATATTAATCTTGACAATTGGATGTGAAATTGGTTGGCTGCAATTATTCCATTGACCAACCTTAAACTTCAAAAGAAATTTTCTCGAATTTTGTGACACATCCAAGCTATGAAACTTCGCATCGAATGGTTGTAACTAATTGCAACCACCTTGTATCAAATGTAAATGGTCGTATTGTATAATATAAGACATCAATTTTAAGATAATATCCAATCTATACCGTCCAAATAAAATGGATGGTATAAATTAATACAAATTTATTTTTGCAAATAAGGTTGCAAATGCATATAATCGTTTTTTATTTTTTCTTATTTTTTTATCTTTTTAATGTAGTTCCATTTAAAACTAACGGCTTTTTGGTATAACTACTAAGGTTCATGTTTCATTTTCATTTTTGTCTTATATTAATCTGGAATAGCTTCCATCTAAATGGATGCCTCAATTGAACTTATGGCCTCTTTAAAACGACGGACTCATCATCAAGTTCTATATTATACTCATAATAGTATACGTCCAAGCAATAGTATATGTCAACTACCTAATCTTTGATGGGACGGTTGAGAACAATAGCCTTTTGATTAGGATAGTTTAGGGATGGTTAGGTTTTCTAATATATTTTATATTTTTCGAAGTGTATTATGGTTGTGGAAATTATAGAAACTTGTATTTATTTATTTTTATTTTAATTCAACCAAATGTAAAAAAAATAAAACTAAAGTATATATATATATATATATATATACTCTCAATCATACATGAGGATAATTTGATCATTCCATTTTTATTAAATATTTTTCTAAACTTTTCACGAGTGTGCATGGTGAGAAGTATAACCACTCGTAAGTTTTGCTCAATCTGATGTTTATAAAAAGTAAAATTGAAATACTCATACATGCTCTCAATTCATCCAACACATTTTATCTACCGTGGATCAACTATGGTGTGTCAAAATCTCATTCATTTAACATATATATCCTTCAGATCAATAAAAGTTTCAATAAAAGGTTAAATCTAGCTAATTTCTGGATCTCAAGTTTTACAAAATCTTAGGTTAATGGAGAATTTATCAGAATCCCCAAAATTCCAAATAGTTTAACCAAACGTAGTATTACTATGTAGTAAAAATTCCAGATTCTAAATTTTAGAATAAGGAATTCCCAATTCTAATCCTAACTTCCTATTGCCAAGCCCGGGCTTAATTAGTTAGCGTTTGACGATTTGCAACCGCTACGTCTTAAGTTCAATTCTTACTAAGGTTAGGGGCCCTTTTTCCACTTACTCACCCGACAAAAAAAAAAAAAAAAGGCCTAAATGATAAAAAAAAACAACGCAAAATCTTGAAAAATGACTCTTCCAAAAAAATTTAGTAAAATCTTTGGATAAGGAATTCAATTATAACTCGATGAAAACTCATGAAATTTATGTGGAATTAGCATATAGCTGCTTTTTTTATTTTTTATTTTTGGGTAGATCAGTGGGGAATACAAGGCCCCTACCTGTTTTTAAAAATAATTAGCGGTTTTCAAATGCGTCAGTGGGAATGAAAACCTAGACAGGTAGTTGAAGCTCAAGTGGTGCTACCACCACGACCTCAACCTCATTGAAAGAAAGTAAATGAAAGTCATGCAAAACTAAATTAAAACAAATTTATATGCTCTTCGCTAGTTACAATCTATGTAGATAATAGAAATTTTACAAGATAATTCAACACTTTTCCTGATGAAGTATGGTTTCCCATTAGATGCAAAAATGACGTAGATCTGTTCTCGAAAAGGTAGAAATGTAAGTAAATCACATAACAAAGGTATTGAATTCTTGTATATCATCTTAAAACGTGTTTGTATCCCTTATGAGTAAGTAGAATTTAGTTAATCCATATTATTTATTAAAAGAGCTAGAATTCGCTAAACAGGGTGCAAATTTTTGAAATCCAATATAAACTGCTATAATTTAGGCATCATTTGCAGCATGTGTGGCAAATTTACTTAAAATAAAGCATGCAGTGGCATTTTACAGGATATTTTAATTTGCATTTGAAAGTACTTATGTAAAAACGGTGCTCTGGGACTCTTCGTGGATATTGTTTTTCCCGAGTTTGCTGTGCATCATGTGTGTATATAACTTACATATATTATTATGTCAATTTTGATGTAAATACGCAAAAAGTGCTTGGTTGGGTAATAGGCATGGTTTCTCCTCATCATATTGAGGGTTCATACCCCCTCATGAACAGTTCTGCACTGGAGGCAAGTTACTCGAATTCACCCGAGTGAGTCGTATCGGCCAAGGGCGAGTGCCTTCGCAAAGCCGAGTCATGGAACACACTGTAAAATACATGATATTGCAATCTCAAACCCAATCTCAGATGCAATAGCCAGCATATTATATTGAAGAATTCTCCTTGACTCCAAAAACCCGCGTTTAGAAATCCCTAGACTGTAGCAGATATCTTTCACTGTCCAACAAAAATCCCAATTTCTTTTCTGAAATACGAAGTTTCTCTGAGGGATAAAATACCAAAATTATATTCTGTTTCTGAAAAATTGGGAAACAAATCATTTTTTGAAGTTACTAAACAGGTAAGGTTTAGGTCAAGTGCCCTATTGTAGTGCATTAACCTTCCAAAATCCATTTTAGAGATGGATTGAGGATCCAAAACTACAAGGGTCTATATTCTAGACCACTAAGACCATGAACCAAAGAAAAAAAAAATGATCCACTATCACTATGTATCCTTTTCTTGGGTTATTCATTTCATTTCTTGTCAAATCTACACTATGTTTGGACCTATAATTTGCGGATCTGAGGTGGAAATGAATTTACAATAACCTATTCCCAAATCCCATACAATAACTTATCCCCACTCCAAAAGATAGCAAACTAATTGAAATAAGAACCTACCTATTTTTACTAAACCCAAATTCAATTTGAAATATTCAAATTTATTCAAATTGGTAATTAACTAACTGTCCCTAATTATAGCTACGGGTTACCAAGCATTCCACCCTTCTTCAAATCAAACATGTCCTCAAGGTTGATCAAATCTTTTCTTTTCCTTTCTTGTTTCTATTTTTCTTGACCTTTGAATATTCCTACTTCTACACGATTGGCACTACTTTCGATGATTACAAATGTAATAGTTGATAAAGTGCTGCTTATTACAATTCTATAGGGGAAGATCAAATCAATGAGGATTAGACAAGATAGACCCCAACTAAAATGCTAATTGGGAAAAAGCTTGAGATTCTGGAAGTCGATAGCCCCAAGAGATTTGGAGGATTACTAAGGCTTAGTTTTGATGCTCTTGGACCTTTATTGATAGGTAGAGCAAGGTTTAAAACACTGGACCGGTGACCCGGATTGACCAAACCAAAATCCGTATCGGATTGATGGATCGGCGATTTGGATGGAAGAATCGGCTAGATGAATAGGTCTCAGCCACAAATTTTCAAAAAAATCACTATAAGTTCTCAAAAAGCTAGTCTTTTAGGTTTCAAAAAGGCAAAAAAAAAGTTTATATAGAGCCGAGGCTCTAAACAATCAAATTAGAGCCCACCTCAAAAATTTCACTGGAGGAGGTTATTTTGATGCCCAAATATCCTCAAATTGATCATCTCGACATCAAGATGTACGGACATGAGAAAAAAATAGATTTAAGTTTTAGAAATGGTGCATCTGCTAACGCATTTTTGGACCGTCAATTTTCAAGTTTTATAGATCTGCTCAATCTACACTATTTTTGAAGCCTTAAATTTTATAATTAAAGATGAAAATAAATTTTAAGTCTATCAAAAAGATTTTCAGTATCGAAACCTCATTTCTCGACACTATTTGATACCAAAAAAAAAAATAGTAGCAATTGAATTGTAATTATTCATTATTGTGTAAAAATTATATAAATATTAAGATCTGTCTTATTTTGAGTGTTAGTTGTCTATTAAATTCGTTTTACATCCAAAATAAAGTTTCTAGTGTAACTAATGTCAGTAAAATTAGTATCTTTAAGTCAATTTTTTTTTTTTTATATTAATTTATGAGTTTTGATTTTTGAAAGAATCTATATTGAACAATTTTAGTAGAATAGGTTGTTAGTAGAGAGATTGAATGAAAGAGATAAATTGAGTAGAATTGATTATTTGTAGAGAGATAAAAACTACCATTTATCAAGATAATAAAGGTAAAAAAGTACCCACGGGATTATTAAGAAAGTAGTGGTTGTTAAAACGGTTCAAAAAATAATACATTTACTAAGTAATAGAGAGAAAATGGGAACCAACAAATATTGGAGACTTGAAGGACGTGAAGAAGTGAGTGAGAAAAACGTCCCACATCGAGCATGCAAAGGTACAAACATCTTTCCGGTCGTTGTGAGTAGATGGCTAGGATGACTTGAGTCACAATGTCATAAGTTGGTTCTCATATATCATATCTTGATCCGATTGTTCATAATATTTTATGGTTAGTCTTTATTCTCCAAATCATTCAATAGCGAAATTTGGGGTGTGCATACATCCGACATAAATGCATGTGATAATAATAACAATAAAATATTTCCTTTAATAGAAAATTACCAGAATACACCCAAAATTTTTGGTGGCATTTTGATAATTTATTTTGATGAGAAGTAGGTTTTTATTTTTTTCTATGTGCACCCCATTCCCAATAAGAAGAACTGAATAATGCCTTAAAAACATAAAGTTCAAACAGTGTTGTGGCATGATATGAGCAATCCTAGTCATGCAGTGAAATCGAATCGGCTTAAAACTGGGCTCACATATAATTTATACATGGATGGGGGGTATAAAACTATCCCATTAGAAAATAGTGGGTCCAAACTCCAAACTAGCTTATATGAGGAGCAAAGATAGACACCAAACAAAGCATTCATAGTAACAATAATGATGACCATTGCACATGTAACCATAGTCACTATGATTATTATATCCATCATTGTTCCCATTTCCGGACAAAATGCTACAATTGAAATGATATTGAGAGAGAGAGAGGAGAGCGTTAACAACTCCGGGGTCAGTAATCTACTCCAGCTTTCATTGCTCTAAACCAAAACAATGGTGGCAATATGATTCGAGTTATTAAAATTGTTCACTCAGTCTTTCTCTAACGTTTTAGAGTGGATTAGTGAAAACCGATTAGTGAAAAGGATTAGTGAAAACCGATTAATGAAAACTTATGTGGCCAAGGTAATCCTCACTATGTTAAACCAGAGTTGGGGTGGATGATTACTAGGGATTCTTCTCCTAGCCTTGCGAAACACCATCTTGCAGTGCGCTCTACCGCTTCTGTTTCTCCCCTTCTTCATAAACTATCCCATTCTCAGCGGCTATGACATGTTTGTTTCGTGAAAGCACTTCCTCACAGGATTAGAAAAATTTAAGAGTGTAGGCCTGGCTAGGTTTGGCATAGACCTAGCCCAGGTATGTGTCCCAGCAGTGGCTAGGCTGGGCAAAAGCGAGCATGACCAGGTTCTGTCTGTGTCCTAGATAAGTGGCTTGACCTGGTTCTGTTATTAGTTCAAGCTGTGGTCCTGCTTGATCCTTGGGTCAAATTTAGTGGCCTAGGTTGGGGTTGTTTAGTATAGCCCATCTTGCTTCTCCATTAGCCTGAAAAAGCACTTTTCACATTCAAATATGCATGAAGCTGCTTTCTTACCGATATACATAGAGCATTAAGAAAAGCAGGAAAGCAATTTCCCTGTAGCTACAATAAATACCACTTTCCTAGAAAATAAATATAGGACAGTGATAATGTAGCTGTACAATGCTTTCTTACTTAGTTTTTTCCGGTAAAATACCTTTGAGATCCATAGTAAAAGATAAGAGGAAATAATATTCTATACTCCAATTACAATGTGGGGTAGTAAAACCTAGCATCCATGAACTGTATTTTTCGATGAATGGTGGGAGAAGTCGCTCGGTTTAATGGTCACCCTTGCTTAGAAACGGAAAAATTAACTTCAAATATGAACAGTTGATGTTGGGTTATGTGTACCCATTACTATAATTGTACAATATTGTCCTGGGAAACATGCAGCACTATGATGGTGTATCGTACTTGTTACAACAAAAGCGCCATTCTTATCATTTTTCAACGCTGAAGAAGGAGATAGCCATTAATCGTCGTATATTTAAATACGTATACTTGCCCTAAACCGTTAATGTCCACCCTTTTTCATATTTGGAATGGGTAGTTAACTCCCTATTGTTCTCATAAGGAATATACACCTATGGCATATGCTATTCTCCTTGAAGTTGATATGGAAACCGTTGACTAACGAAGTGTTATTCGAGTCCGCACCTTGCAAAATATGTAACAGGAATAGAGCTTGAGCTTGAGCTTGACTGATTAGCAATTGATGTTCGCAATATTACATCTCAAGTTTGATTTCTACCACTAAACTACCCCTCAAAAACAAAAAAAAGAAAAAAGATAAAAAAGGAAGTACGTAGTATAGACCTATCCTTCACCTGGTGCACTTTGTAAAGGGAACTTCGGAATCTATCCAGTTAAGCTTTGGACAAATGAAAACAAAAGAAGTTAGATGGGCCTTTTTGACAAACTTGAAGGGTCAGAGCCCTTGATCTCTCCTGATAAACTGATATGCCTCATCACGCCGAAACCTAAGGGGTAAAGGACAAAACAAGAGAACATTAGTCCGTCTATAAGGACTTCATTCGTTTGTTAAGATAGGATGAGCGTTAGCAAGAGCAACTCGGGCCATAGCAACAAAAAAGTGTTAAAAAGTAAAAAACATAAAAAAATATTAAAAAAAAGGAAAATATGTTTAAAGAAAAAAATTAAAATTAAAATGAAGATAAAAAATAATAAAAATTAGATTTTGATAAAAAGCAGATTGCTCCCGGGGTATTTTTGAAATAATTAAAAACTTATCTAAAAATAAGTATTTATAACCATTCCAATCACTGCTAAAATGATAGAAAAAGTAAAAAACAATATCACAAATAAATTCCTCATTGTTTTTGGTTTTTGAATTGTTTTTAAGATCCCTAAGTTGGACACCAAACTCACGGATACTCAAACTTCCCAATGTACGGAGGTCGAGTTACTCGGGCGAGTAGTTGAACATTGGATGGGATAAACATATCACTTCTTTCTTTCCCTTAATATGGATAATTTTACTAGGTTAGGCCGATAACCATTTGACTATTGCTTAATTGACGTAGCATAATCATTATTATGAGAAGGTGGAACCCGAGTGCAAGATGAACTTGAAGCAAAATACAAGAAGTAACCAAAGTCCATTCTTCCAACCTAGTACAATTAGATTCTTTATCAGCAAGGGCGGGTGAGAATGTCGAACTTTTTCTCAGTCTTTTCAATAAAGTTAAACATTCTTTTGATTTTCCATGGATTGTGTGCTTTCCTTTTCTGATACAGTAGTATGAGTCTAAAACCGGCTTCTATCATAGGAAATGAGAAGTGCAACGTTACGGCTGATCTTAATCCAAACAATAAACCACATGCTTCATTGAAATAAGGGCATGTCCTACTAACGGATCTTCAAAATAAGCGGGTGAGATTGTTCAACTTTTTATCTGCCTTTTTAATAAAGTTAAACATTCTCTTGATTTTCCATCGATGGTTTGCTTTCCTTTTCTGATACAGAGTCTAAAGCCGGCTTCTATCCTAGGAAATAAGAAGTGCAACATTACGGTTGATCTTAATCCAAACAACACGCATGCTTCATTGAAATAAGGGCATGTCCTACTAAAGGACCTTCAAAATAGGCATGTGAGAATGTCCAATTTTTTTATCTGCCGTTTCAATAAAATTTAAACATTCTTTTGATTTTCCAAGGATGGTTTGCTTTCCTTTTCTTTTCTGGTACTATGAGTTTAAAATTGGCTTCTATCCTAGGAAATGAGAAGTGCACGTTACGGCTGATCACAATCCAAACAATAAACCGCATGCTTCATTGAAATGAGAGAGAGAGATAGAGAGAGTGAGTCGTTGTGATTAAGGAGACATTTTTAATTAGTGGGCAAAAATTCAAGGGACACTTATAAATAGAGTAAACTAGGCAAATGGTTGTACTGCATGCATTTTATTTACTTTTGATGTAAGGAGGTCACAATTAGTTACTTCTATCCGATTTGAAATTTGATAGCCTGTATGTGTCGTAAAGTTCAAAAAAAATTTCTTTTGAAATTTGAGCTTGATCAATGAAATAAATGTAGTCATCCAATTTCACATCCATTGATCAAGATTAATTGTAACCACCTTGTACCAAAGATAAAAAACCTCTTTATATACTTTTCTATTATGGAGAGAATTACCATTATTTATTATTTTGAATAAAATTATTACCAATTATTGTCATCTTAGATACTTGGACAAAATTCGACAACACTCGGACAGATCGAAAATTCACAGACAACTGGTTGGAGCATGGGCCGTTTTTCATGGGACCCCTATTTGCGCGTATTTCATGTCAATTTCAATTTGATTGAACGGTGGAGAATCTCATTTCTTTCCATCCTTCGCTTTTTTTGCCCTTTTTTTTTACGGCTCATTAAGCATCGGCTTAGAATTAAAGAGTCGAACTTGAGTTCTTAGGACTCAAGTTTTTTCTTTAGTGCAGGAAGGTATATAACGCATAATGTTTAGGACCAGTGAAAATAAATAAATAATAATAATAATATAAAATGCAAGAAAACATAAAAAGAAGAGAAGAATCGTGAGTTGGTTTGCACGGGGGAAAACCTAAAAAAGGAGCAGCATGGTTGGTGGATATTTCTTTGATTTGATTTTTGATAGAGAGAGTACAAGAAGGGTTCCCAGAAAATGAGAGTCTTTGATGTGATATATTATAGAGAGCAAGAGAGTGTGTCAGTTTAGAGGGTTCATTTTTCAAGGGCTTTGTAGTCAAGGGTGTCGTACAAACACCGAGTGAAGAGCATATCCATGAGGGCCCAAATAGAGGATTTTAAGGCCCACCATAACTGAAAAGGATCCATCTCTTCCAACTGAGCTGTCTTCAGCCATCTTTTCTTTATTTATCATTTTATATACTTTTTATTAAGTAATCCTGTCTGATTACCATTACTATCTTACTAGCAACGTCGGTACAAAAAAAAAAAAAAAAAAGATTTGGACCATAGTCTGGTTTGATAGAGGCTGATTGATTCATACACAAACCGATCTCTTTTTTTCTCAACCATTTTTCAAGTTTCCATGTTTCAGAGCCAAATTTGGGTTGGATCTTCTTTGTTAAACTGAATGGTGTGATGTATGCAGTTTACTATTTGAGTAGCGTTCGAGCTTATTTATCCACATATTATCTGTGAAGTATGAAATAAAAATAGGGCAAGCTTTCTATGTTTTCTTTACAGCAAAAAAAACTTATATACTTCCACTTATTTTTATTTTTAATTTTTTTCTATAAACTATTTTGACATTAAATTTTGGACATCCAATCTTCTATTAAAATCTCACTAGCGAATAATATTAAAACAATATTTTTAATAAAATAAAATAACAAAAATACCCTTGAAAGTTTCAAGGGGTATTTTGATCGTTATATTTATCGAAAACTTATTTTTAATATTTTTTATAGGTACTCCCCAATAAAAAGATTGTACGTTCCAAATTTCATATTCATACAATTTATATAAAAAAACTAAAAATAAAATAATTTGAGACATTGGATCTGAGATTACACGGTGAGTGGCTCTCTTGATCAAAGTTGGACGATTGGATGGTAGGGGAAGCATAGATCTCCTATATTGTAGGAAAAATATGGAAACCTTTCCCATAAAGATACTAATAAGCTTTTTCTTACAAGATACTTCCTATTATTTATTTATTTTTTTGTTAAAACCGTCTAGTTCAAACATTACAAGTTTCAATAGGGTATTGGTCAACATTGAACTTTGTAGCCTACATTTTGATACCAAAACACGAAGACAAAATCATGAAAAACAAATATTGATGTGATACATTCTAACCTATCTTATCATCTTGTGTAGAGTGAGGTTAGGGGCCACACAAACACAATGTGAGGCAAGGATAAGGGTGCCTTATGTATACCAATTTGAGTGGTAATTGACTGGAGCAGTATTTGCTGTCCCCAGTTTGAGACCTTAGCGGCATTTTTTGGTCTTCAAATTTGACAAAAAAATTTATTTCAGTCTTTTGTGAAGAAGATGGTGAAAAATATATTTAATAATAATAATAATAATAATAATAATAATAATAAAATAATAATGATAATAGTAATAATAATAATAATAAAAGTACGGTTTGACCAACGATGTAGAAGGTTTCTTTAATCAAGAAATTTCTAAAAGGGAAAATTAAAAAAAACCTCTAAGATCACACTTCTATGCAACTTACCCCCAATCTAACTTTTTTTCCAAAAAAAACTTTCTATGAAATACCTCCAAGGGAAAAAATTCATTTTTTTAGATCGAAATGCCTTTCCTTTATACAAAAATCATTTTGGCAAGATTTGACGTTGACTTTTGGATCCCAGTAGCACATTGCTAGAACGCACCGTCACATTCCTGGAGCGCACAAGTGCCGGACCACCCTAAGACAACTACCGAACCGAAATTGAGTAGTGCCATACCGCCCTTTACATAGTGCTGGAGCCCTGGAATCCAGTAACATCTATTGTTAGACAGCCCTTTACAACTGCCGGACTGCAAGCACTTTACACAATGCCGAAGCACAATGCCGAAGCCCTACCGCTGGACCGCACTTTATATAGTGTCAGAGCCCTACTGCTAGACTGCATTTTACACACTGTCGAAGCCTTGCTGTCCGAACGCACTTTCGCCAGAACCCTATTTTGGTGGGATAGAGGAGAGAGAGGCATAGGTAAGGTAAAAGTAAGGGAGGATAGTCTAAGCATTTTTTTATTTTTTATTTGGTTGGGGGGTTAATTTGCATAGAAAGTATATTTTGGGGGAAAAAGTGAGAAAAAGTTAGGTTGGGGGTAATTTGCATAGAAAATGTAGTTTGGGGTTTTTTGTAATTTTTCTTTTATAGAATGCATCCTCATTATCAAATGAAAAAAATAAAATTAAATAAGGAATTTTTTTAATCTCACTTTGATAACTGTAACTGCCTGAAAATCAATTTGATTATTTTTGGTTTTTAATGGCACTTGAATAACTATAACAAATTTTAGAGTTAGGAAAATAGGGAAAAGAAATATTTTCGAACGGCTTACATTTATCAACTCCAATTTTTTTTTTTTTTTTTCGAGTTTCTTCATAAGAGATAGAGGTTGTGCGTGCTTCGTAAAAAAACAAACACCCTAAGGCACATAGAGTGGATTAAACTCATAGTGCTTGTTATGCACAACATAGACACATGTCCTAGGGTTTGAACATATGTCAACACTTGACGGACACTAATACGTTTGTTTGTTGATATCTTTGGAAATGCTTATGATACCTCTTTTAAGTGGCCACTATTGAGTGCTTTTTTTAGACATGTTTTTATTTTTGAAACTTTATTCTTTGCTAAAGTGTATTTTATTTTAAAAATAACAACTATTTCAGAGTAAAAATTAAAAAAAATATTTTTATTTATTAAAGTTTGACTTTCATAAGTCATTGTTATTATAAATAAAAATTAAGATTTATTTCAGCTATTATGATGCTTTGTAGGGTTTCTCCCTCCTCAACTAATTTCTCTCTTTGCAAGCTGTGGACCATTAGTTTCTCCCTCTCCAAGCTGTGGACCATTGGATATTCATTACTTTTCTTCAAATTTCCTCTCTTCCATATTTGATGTGCCTTTTGCCATGTAAGATTTTTATTTTTCCTTCTTTTTTTCCATTAATTGTATCAATTGTACAATTGACTTTTATTAGTTTTTGAAAACTTATAATTTGGATGAATGCGTTAAGACTCTTTTTAATAGCCACACATTAAGGGTGCTAAAATTCGACTTAATAATTACTTAACTTTATAGTTTTTTTTTTATTGTTATAAAGTAATCTTGAATTGATCTATAAGAAATTTTGATGAATAAAATTTATCTCAAAGCAACCCTTTTTTTTACTATTAATTTAATTATTTTTATATTTTGAATAATTTTACGACATGAATTATTGTACGTGTAAATGAAGATGTGAAATACACATATTCTAATACATATAGACATATGCATTTATGTAGATACTTTGGATATTGTACGGGCTTAATCATGTCTAGATGTATTTTTTGGGGTTCATGTTCTGACATTCGTATTCGCAACATAAATAGACGCCCATGTCGTTTGTATGTAACGTAGGTTTTTCCTTATTTTTTAGATGCTTTGTTGAAGGCGTTTGTCTGCGATATGTTTTAAGGGTGTGCTTACGATGTGTGCTTTTACCTTTCGAAATAAAAAAAAGTTTATATAGAGCCCATGCTCTATACAATCAAATTAGAGCCTACCTCAAAAATTTTATCGGAAGGAGTTGTTTTGATTCCCAAATATCTTCAACTTGATCATCTCGACATCAAGATGCATGGACATAAGAAAAAATAGATTTAAAATTTGAAAATAGTGTATTTTGTAATACATTTTTGGACCTTTAATTTTCAAGGGTTTCATGCTTTTATAGATCTGCCGATCTATACTATTTTTGAAGCTTGAAATTTTATAAATAAAGATGAAAATATATTTTAATGCTTATCACAAATATTTCCAATATTGAAACCACATTTCTTGATACTATTTGAAGGTAGTCTCTAATTTGATTGTTTAGAGCCTAGGCTCTATACAAACCACACCTTTCAAAATAAGGGAAAGCTTTCTATGTTCCCCTTACAACATAGAAGTTCTATGTTCCCCCATATCCAACCGTCCATTTTTTAATGGAGGGTTAAGATTGCCCCAATCACAATGTCTTTACACTATTTTATTTTTAATTTTTTTTATATAAACTATTTTGACACTAAATTTTGGACATCCATTCCTTTATTAAACTCTCACTAACGAAAAATATAAAAAAATATTTTTAATAAATAAAATGACCAAAATATCTTTGAAAGTTTCAAAGGGTATTTTGGTCATTATTTTTTATCGAAAAATTCATGTTAATATTTTTTTATAGGTACGCCCCAATAAGAAGATGACATGTACCAAATTTCATATTCAAAAAATTTGTATTAAAAAAACGAAAAATTAAATGCTTTAAGACGTCGGATCTAAGATCAAACGGTGAGTAGCTCTATTGATAAATAATGGATGGCTGGATGGTAGGGGAGAATAGAACTTCTATGTTGTCGGGAGAACATAAAAAGCCTTCCCTTAAAATGTGGCTAGGAAAAATTATAAATATCCCATCGACTTAACGTTCTAGGCATCCACCCTTCCACATCCAAAGCATTTATGATACTGCATCGCAAATACCAAAAGTACCCTTTTGTTTTTTTTTTCTTTCTAGCATCCACTCCATAAGTAAAAATATTTTTTTTTTAACAAAAATACCTCTATTTAAAGAATTTTTATTTTTATTTTTTTATTTCAATTAAAGCCAGTCTGGTACATATTTATACCAGACTTAATTTGGTTTGGCACTATGTGTGCCTGATCGCCTTCAATTGGGGAAATATCAAAAATTTTTGGAGTAGAATGCTTAGAAATTTGTTGGGGGATAACTAGTTTTATTGGATAAGGGCCACAATAGGAGCCACTTTAGATCGATATTCAACGACTTGGCTGAATCCAAGTGGAGTCACCCAAGGAACTTGGCCTCGGCCTATGGTCGTCGTGAATTCCAGGCCTTGTTAACAGATTAAAAAATTATTAATTTATTAAAACAAATATGTATAGTTTCTTTAGAATCTTTTATATGATTTAAATGGTTTTTGTGATGATAGGAACGTTTGTTGTTGCGTTTGGTTTTTTTTAAGGGTGTGATTTATATAGAGCCTAGGCTCTAAACAATCAAATTAGAACCCACCTTCAAATAGCATCAAGAAAGGTGGTTTCAATATTGGAAATATTTATGATAGCTTTAAAATATATTTTTATTTTTATTTATAAAGTTTAAAAATTAAAAAATAGTGTAGATTGACAGATCTATAAAAACTTGAAAACTTTGAAAATTGACGGTCCAAAAATGCGTTACAAAATAGACTATTTCCAAAACTTGAAATTCATTTCTTTCTGATATCCATGCATCTTGATATCGACATGATTTGAGGATATTTGGGCATCAAAATAACCTCTTTTAGTGAAAATTTTTAGGTAGGCTTAAATTTGATTGTTTAGACCCTCGGCTCTATATAAACTTTTCCCTTTTTTTTAAATATTTCAATTTATGAATAAAGTTATTCAATAATCCTTCTCCGTATGCTTTTTTGGACTTTTACCGATTTTTAATTATTAGTTTTACTTGTATTACGTTTTTTATTGATTTTTAATTATTTTTGACAAAGTTTTTACATTTTCTTGACCTGTACATGACCCGACCGAGTCTTTTTGGACTTAGCCGAATCACTTGGCTTGTATCAAATCGAGTTCGAGGCCGAGCCATGTACTACAGCATTGCTTTAGGTGGTGCATTCTTGTTGCTGGGACGATGTCATTTTAAATTTTTAGTCAAAAAGATTTTATGCTTTTGTGGGAGCAATAATATTTCTTTACTCCTTCCGGTAAAACCCAATTTTGAAGTAATTTAGGGATGTCGCCTTTTAGACCTACAGACTTTCTTAAATATATATATATATATATATATATATACATATATATATATATATATATATATATATATTTTTGGGACAAGCTTTTTATACTTCTTCTACAGCATAGAAGTTCTATCCTCCTCTTTATCTAACCATCCATTTTTAATGGAGGGCTAAGATTGCCCCAATCACAATGGCACGTCTCTACACAACTTTATTTTTAATTTTTTTCTATAAACGATTTTGACTGTTAACTTTGGACGTCCATTCCTCTATTAAACTCGTACTAGCGAAAAATGTAAAAAAAATGTTTTCAATAAAATAAAATGACTAAAATACACCTGAAAGCTTTAAGGGGTATTTTGGTCATTATATTATATCAAAAAATTATTTTTAATATTTTTTATAGGTGCGCCCCAATGAGAAGATGGAACGTACCAAATTTCATATTCATACAATTTGTATAAAAAAAACTAAAAGTAAAATACTTTTAAACGTCGGTTCTAAGATCAAATGGTGAGTGACTCTCATGATCAAAATTGGACACCTGGGTGATAGGGAGAGGATATAACTTCTATGCTGTAGGGTAAACATATAAATCTTTTCTTTTTTGGTCAAATTGTACCACTTGAAAAAATGAATAAGAAAAACTCTCAACATTGAATAAATACCAACAAATTTTTTAGAGAGTGAAATCTATGGGTTAGAAAACTCAAGTTTCAAAAATTTTTCTGAGAAGACGATCATCTAGTGATTCTAGGTGGTTTTCAAAATTTTAGAGCGAAAAAATCATCCCAAGATGTTATTTTGACCTCGAGGGTAGGTGTACAGTATATGCTCCCACCGAGCATAGTGTATGCAGTCTGAAATTTCAGTTCCATCGAGGGACAGAGAATGATGAAAGATTAGAGCTTTCCGTTTTCTCCTTGATTAAGAGAGAGAGAAGGGGTTTATTTTATTTATTTATATATATTTTTAAGGGGAGTCAGGGGCGAAGACCCCTTATCAGTTTTTCATTAATAATAAAAAGCCGAGGGATTCCTTTTTTCCATATAAAAACCAAACATTTTGGTAGGACAAAAAACGCGGATATGGGGTGGGTCCAACTCCATAGACAACACCCAAAGCCCTTTTGAAATACAAAGGCCAAAAGTAGGGACAGTAGATGAGGTGATGCTACTTTACCTAATGCAAGTTGGGTGTGTATTGGGAGTAATGTTGTCAGATTCGTTCCTGGTTCAGTTTTATACGAAAAGTGAAGCAATTCGGTGTTGTTGTTGATTTGAAGGAAAATTCCATATTGTTCTAATTTTTTTTAAAAAAATAAAATTATATTTTTATAAGTTTATAAAAATTTAAAAAGTTAGAAATTTTAGAAGCACACAACATCCATTTATAATACAAAAACAGAAAATTGTACACGATACACAATCTTAATAAAAATACACATATGCCACCATACAAGTTGATTGTACAGTATTTTTCACTAACGGAAAAATCAAAAAATAATTTAGAGAGAAGCCCAAAATTTGGGTACATTGCGGAAAAACCCAAAATTAGGGCTTTGGGAATACGCAATAATAAGGCACAATGTTGAGAGAGAGGAAGAATTTTAAGTCATACAAAAATTTGGGCACCGTTTGGGTTTTTGGGAGCCCAAAAATTTTCACCATTAGGGTTTTAGGAAGCCCAAATTTAGGGCACAATTACGGTGAATAAGACGTAAATTTAGGGCACAATTACGGTGAATAAGACGTAGGAAGAGAGAGATGCTCTTAGGGAAGAGAGAGATGCTCTTAGGGAAGAGAGAGAGTACATGTATTTTTTTGGAGAGAGAGGCAGGAGATGCTCGGGTCCCAAGAGTCCAAGATGTTCGACTGTAAAAAAAAATTCACTTTTAAGTAGCTTTCAAACGTTCAATACTCTTGCTTGTTACCTTATAAATGAGAGAAAGAGAAAAATGGAAATACCATTTTTGCCCTCAAGAGAGAGATTGAAAATTTTCATTTTTACCCTTGAACGCTTCGACAGAAGCGCTGTTTTCGGCTGAATACACCTGAAGCGGCCAAATCAACCCGAAGCGAGCCAAATCTGGCCGAAGCCATTGCATATTTTTTTGTTTCACTTCGTTTTAGAGTGGATAACCGAAGGCTTCAACCCTTTAGCCAAAAAGAAATGAATTTGACAACATTGATTGAGAGTCATAAAACTAAAAACAAAGAGAGGAGAAAGATCATATTCACGCAATTCCAAGTCCCATGGGGTTTGTTTGCACACGTTATGGGACGAATCAGGAGTCTCGAATTGGACTTGGGATTTCTGAAAGAATAGAATTATGGTCTCTCATATATTTTTTTAAATGGGATTAGAGTGAGTGGGATTGACACTTTTCGTGGCCAAAGGTTAAAAACATTCCCAAGAGAACATCTGCTACATCTGGTGCCACTATTTGGTGTTGTCGTTCGCCAGATTTTATCTCCTATTGTTACTTCATGACTTGGCACAACTATCCTATTATAGGGTTGTACAATCACGTGTGATCCTTTTTTTATTTTATATTAATAAAAAATTCCTTGGGTAAAACCCTATTGATTCCCAATTTTTGGTGAAGTGACCTATTTAACCTCTAAATTAACCCCACAAAAAAAAATTCCCTAATTGCATCCTCTATTAAAAGAAATGATGTGTCCGTATTGAAAACCGACTGTCTAATTTTTAGAGGATGAGACCCAAGTGTTATGAAATCTAAAATTCAATTATTTTCCTTCAAAAATAATAATTTGACGATTCTTTGTGGGTTCACAAAATTTCAGATTAAAAAAATCCTCCCAAGCAAGTCTTTTAACCAAGGGAGTAAATGTAGACTATGCTCTTACATGAGCATAGTACACGTGTTGTGTTATGAAATTTCTTAGTTGAACGTGTTGTGTTATGAAATTTCTTAGTTGAATTTCTTTGGAGTGTGTTATTTTTCTATGTACAATTCAAGGGAAGCACTTTCTTTTACCTTGAGCAAATTTAATAGTACACCCCTCTTTAAAATCCTATATTTGATCAACCAGTCATGCCGTAGTGTCCCAGTTCGACCGAACAAGGTTACTAACCTAGTAAGGGTCTAGGTTAATATTTGTTTACTATGTCATCATCATCATCCAGTGTTTTTTAATTATTTTCACTAAAGATAAAAGATATATCTAGATTCCTAAGTTTTGGCTTCTATTCTAGTTTTTTTCAAATGATACATTCGACTTAGGCCACATACAAGGTTCTCTAGACCCGTACAACCATAACCATGAAGATAATAACCACCAGATTGCTGGTATGGTCTATACCACTACTCTGATTTCATTTGGTTTATTTTCTAGGAAATTTAGTTTTGTTTAGTTCTATAGATATCCTACATCATAGGGAATCGATACAACATTTCAATAATTCAAATTTCATGTCAATCGGATCTACCATTAGAAACTTTTAATAGTTAAAAGATTGTAACCCAATAACTTATGAAATGGTAGACTGCAAACAACTGGTTAAGAGCCACATCTAGGGGTCAGTAACCTATGCCCAATTGGGTGTGACCCGCACTTTGTTGGAAGAGATCAAGGTCTAGCCCAATATGCCTCAGGTACTGTACAAAAACTCCAAGAAGATTCCTAAAGCCCCGGTAACCGATGAGTTTAATTGATAGACAACAATTTAAAAAGTTTAAAACCTTAGAGAGGGATTATGAGAGTTTCAAATAGAGAAAAATGTAGTCAACATTAGCTTTTAATCTACCTTATCCATAGCTCTAGAAACTCAAACCTTTTTCTTTTCCAATAGTTTTTGTATCCTAAACCTTTCAACCTTATTCCTTTCCTCATGTTTATAACTAAATATTGGATAATTGATTTGAGTGAAGAAGGGGTAAAAGAAAGTGAGGTAGGCAAAAATCCTTGCTGTTTTCAGGAACATAGAGCACTTTCTTAAGATAATATTTAGCCCCCTTTGATAATGTGAAATGTGTGCATAAGAAAGGGCAATTCATATCGCGTTACAGAAAAACAGAAAGTCTAGTTTCAATGCTTAAAGGCTCTATGCACTTGAATGAGAAGCCCACATTTGATCACCGAAGTATGTGTTTTCTAGAGAGAGAAAGCTCGATTTTAGAGAGAGTGTGTGAGTGAAAATGAGTACAAGGATGACTGTTGAAAGCTCTCTGAAATTCATAAAAAACATGGGGGACACTTTGGGTTTTTCGAAATAAAAAAATGACCCATTATATAGAGCTCTAAGAAGCTGCTTATTTAATGTTAAAGTGGTTACATGCACCAAGTCACATGTTATAGCACCACCCTTAATTTCGATGCAAGTGATGTTCTACAAGCCTCTATGTCTTCAATGGCTAGTGACCATTAGATGTCCCACCCATTTTATAATCACAAAAGGATATCGAGCCTTAAGCTTGACCCGAACATGTTCAGGTGAGGGGCACCAATGCCAGCGTGAGAAGTACAAAGTGTGCCACCAAGCACCCATGCCCTTGCCCACACCCACATGTGCACAAGTGCGTCTTATGTTTCACATACATCACATATGCTCCATCATCCTCACCATTGTTCTAAGATTATAAAGCACTTGAATGCCTATATTTAAATATTATTCAATCCACACTCACCTCTTCAATGTGGGACCACACCTTTTCCTCTCTACAAATTAAAAACTTAGGACAATTGCACAAAATAATATGTTATTTTGAAATACACACAAGTATTTTACAAAATAAAAAATATTATTTCCTCTCCTATTTCAAAATAACATGGAAAACATAGGTAAACATATTATTGTGTACAATGAAGGTAACTTCGATTTAAACCTGCATTTAGAGTGTATACTACAAAATCCATCAAGTTCTCTGACAAACATATGGCTTTAAACTAGGTTGCTTATCTAGCACCATTCTTTTTGTACATTTTATTAATGTCATCCCTTGTAAGGTCTTTTGTCATTAACCAATCATCTAAAATTAATATTTTAGTGCAGCTATGCCTTCATGCAATATGTGTCGATTTTCATTATATATATTATTACAAGCTCTCGCAATAGTAACGTAATTATCATAATATATTGTGATAGTAGGTATTGGTTTTTGTCATATGGGTATGTCATATAATAAGTTATTTAGCTATTCTACCTCGTTATTGATAGAGTCTAAAGAACTGATTTTAGACTCCATTGTAGAGAATGTTTGTTTATTTGATTCCCATGATATTGCATTACTTGCTAGTATAAAAATTCATTTGGATGTTGATAATAAATATTGGATTTCGTTGTTCCAATTAGCATCACTATACCCGTCCAACACTCTAGGATAACACACATAGTGTCTACTATAATTAATAGTTCCTTTTAAACATCTTAATACTCAATAGATAGTATCTAATGCTCTCTATCAGGGCAACATATATATCTACTAAATTTGCCCACCACATACGCAATATCAGATATGATGCTACGCATTGCATATATTAAACTACCAATTATCCTAACACATGTAATTTGAGACTACCTTACTATCAGCAAGCTCAAATTTATAGAGCATTTTCTCAATGTAGTGAGATTAAGTTAAGATTAACTTTTTTTTCTTTTCTCACTATTGTGACACTAAGTATTACATCAATCTCTCCCACGTCGTTCATATCAAAGTTAGATGTAAGGAATCTTTTAATTTCTACGACGATTTTTCAGATTAGTAAACGAATGCACATGTCAACTACATATAGGCATATTATAACACATAAAGATTTTTTTTGCTTACTATAAACACATTTATCAACTTCATTTCTCTTAAATTCATTTGGCAACAATACACTGTCAAATTTCTTATGCCATTGGTTTGTTGTTTGTTTAAGTCCATCGAGAGATTTAACTAATTTACAGACTTTGTTATCATGACCTAGCATCATAAACCCTTCGGGTTGTTTTATATGTGTTTCTTCATCTAAGTCACTGTTGAAGCAAATAGTTTTTATATCCATTTGATGTATGGCTAGAAGGTTATTAGGGGCTATTGTTAAAAGCAATCGTATACTAGCAATTTTTGCCATAGGTGCATATGTATCAAAATAATAGATGCCCTCCTTTTGTTTAAGTCATTTGGCTACTAATCTAGCTTTGTATTTATTAATAAAACCATCAACATTATGCATTCTTTTAAAAATCTATTTACAATATATGGATTTAGAGTCAAGTGGAAGATCTAATAATTTCCAATTTTTATTTACAATTATAAAATTCATTTTATTATTTATAGTTTCTCTCCAAAAAGTTGCATTAGGTGACGCCAAGGCTTCACATGATGATGTCGGATCTTCCTCCATATTTGAAAGTATTGTATTGAGTTTAATATCTTATTTTGATTTGTCTCAACTAGATACATATAAAAGTCTAGTCCAAAGTTATAAGATGGATCACTTATGATATATTTCCTCTTCTTAGTTCTATTTTCTGATCATCATTATTTTATGTGTAATCTTCATTAATATTTTGATCAATTTCATAATTATTTTCACTTGGTATACTAATTGTTTTATCTAATTCACTTTTACAAGTAAAACTTTTAAAAATTCAGCTTCCCTTGATTTTACTACTACGTTAAAATTTAAATAAAAAAATTATATGTTTTACTATGTTTTGGATATTCGACAAACACATATTTAGTGATCCTAGGATTTAATTTATTTCTTTTAAGATCTAATCTAAGATTTGCAAGGCAACCCTATACTTTAAGAAAGTTCAAAGAATGTTTTCTATTAAACTAAAGTTTATAAGGGGTCTTATCATTTTTTTAGGGTACGGTTTGTGTAGAGCCTAGGCTCTAAAAAATCAAATCAGAGCCTACCTTCAAATAGTGTCGAGAAATGTGGTTTTACTACTAGAAATCTTTGTGATAGCCTTAAAATATATTTTCATATTTATTTATAAAGTTCAAAGCTTCAAAAATAGTGTAGATCAATAGATCTATGAAAACTTGAAAATCTTGAAAATTGACGGTCTAAAAATGCGTTGCATAATACACAATTTCCTAAATTTGTAATCCATTTTTTCTCATATCCATGCATCTTGATGTCGAGATGATCAAATCGAAGATATTTGGGCATCAAAACAACCTCTTCTAGTGAGCTTTTTGAGTAGGCTCAAATTTGATTATTTAGAGCCTTGACTCTATATAAACTTTTCCCTTCTTTTTATGTGGAAAGCACGCTGACAATAAAGTTTCCCCTATAAATTTAATGGTAAAGAAGTAGAAAGCTTCCCCGCACAAAGTTAATGGTAAAGAAGTACAAATTAACATAGTATTCACCATTTCTACAAAAGCTCTATTTTTTCTTTTTGCTAGTCGATTTTGTTGAGGGCTATAGGGAGAAGTCACTTGATAAATAACACCATTATTTTCACAAAATTCATTAAAATTATTTGATGAATACTCTCCTCCCCTATCACCCTTAAAATTTTAATTTTCCTACTAAGTCGATTTTTTACTTATGCTTTGAATATTTCAAATGTTTTAAAGCATCATCTTTATGTCTAATCTTGACAATTCATCAATAGATATAATGAAATATCTTTCATCACCTCTAGTTAGAACATTATTTAATAATATATATCACTATGTGTAAGTCCTAACAATTCAAAATATCTTGTGCACCTACTTCATATTTTTCATTAGATAATTTATCACTATTCAAAATCAATCTTAACTTAACCAAGTAATTAATAGAACCATAGTTAATATGTCCTAATCTACCACACCACACATTACAATAAATCACAACATAGACAGAAGAATTATTTATTCCATTAACCAAAGCAATTTAAACATCCCATCGCAAGAGTAACCTTGCCATTGTCAAATCCAATGGGTGTTTTAAAATCCTTCTTGTACAAGATACATTCCGGCACAAGGTTTCTTTTCATATTCATTACATAGAATACATTTTCCAAGGCAAGAACCTTACCGAAGCTAAAATATAGTTCCACCATACCCTTTCCAAGCATTTTGGCCATAGCTTGAGTTCCAAGTTGAACTGAATTTTCATCTAGTTAAAGGACCTTAAATAGATCTTTATTATTATATGCATAAATGGTAGTGCCGATATCGATCCATCATCCATTATCTTCATTGATCATGTTTAGTTTTGTAACCATTACTACAAATTGTTCATCACTTGTTATATTAACTTGGTTTCGCAACCTTTTGGCCCCATTCAGTGTTGACATTCTCTTGAACAATGTCTTGGTTTTCAACATACCAAACAAGAACTGTTCCTTTTTGTTTTTTGGCGTTAGACTTATGATCTATAGAAGTACCATTCTGGAACTTAAGAAAGAAAGGCTTCTTGTTATTCTAAGCAATTGATTATTATTATTTTCTCAACAAGGTTACCTTAGTTTGAAATTCCATATTTTCATATTTATTTTCCTGAAGTCTATTCTCTTCTTCAATTCGAAGAGGACTCTAAAATTGCAACAAATCAAGGTCAACTTTATTGTGCTTCATTTTCTTTTGATATCTTTCCAAGATGTGGGTAGCTTGTGAATTTTAGTGCCTACTTGAAAAGATTCATCTAATTGAATACCACAATCTTTAAGTTCAACCTGCAACTCATATACTTGAGGAAGAATTGGCTTGTTTTCAATGAATTTAAAGTCTTGAAAATTAGAGATAAGAATTTTTTTGTTACCAAACTCTGATGTGAGATATTTGGTTTCAAGAAGCTTCTATAACTCTCTCGCCATTGCAACTAATGCATACATATCATATGTGAGATCCACCAAAGCATTGACCATATAGCCCTTACAGTTGTAGTGATCATCCATCTTTTGTAGGGTTCATTTTGCTCATTGGTGGAATTTTCAGTTAGTCGCGGCGGTTCTGGCATAGAGTTTGTGACCATGTAAATTACTTGAGAGTTGTGAGCAAGAAGAGGACATTTTGTTGCCATCTCTTGAAGTTCATTCCATTAAAGCCCTCAAGGATGTTGAAATCATGATTCCTAACTTTCAAAGAAGTCATAGCAGTCTCCTTGTTTTGATTTATAAATATTGTCTTGAAATGTTGAAATTTTGATTTGGGTGAAATGGGGGCAAAGGAAAACGGGTTAGGCAAAACTCCTTCTCATTGTCAGATACGCATAACATCCTCAAGATACATTTGTGCCCCTTCTATATTGTGCAATGTGTACATAGGAAAGAGATATTTGTGCATAGGAAAGAGAAATTAGTCCTCGAGATGCAGGAAAATAGAAGGTCTATTTTAAATGTTTCAAAGTTCTATGCACCTGAACCAAAAGCCCACACTTGAGCTCTATATAGAAGATGGTATACACTATGTGTTTTCCGGATGAGAAATATGACACACTATATAGAGCTCCAAGAGGCTGCATAATCACTGTTGCAGTGCTACATACACCATCAATAGTCACGTGCTACATGCACCACCCTTACTCTCGACCGTTCTGATAAGTTTTACAAGGCTTTAAGTCTTCAACAACTAGTGAGCATTGGGTCCTACACCGCTATCCTAGCAAAGAGATATCGAATTTTGAGCCCGAGTTTTGAGCCTGACCCACACACGTGCTCAAGCAAGGAGCGCCTCATGCAACCATGAAAAGTGCAAAGTCCACATCATGTGCCCTCACCCTTGCATGCAAGCAGCATCACATGTTCTGTGTATTCACCATCATTCTTATATTTGTTCTAAGAGTATTGAGAATGAGAATGCCCACACTTAAAAACCACCCAATTCAAACTCATCTCTTCAATATGGGACTAGAAACCTACCGTTTTCTCTCTCTACAAATTAAAAGCTAAAGATACCACACAAAACACTACGTTATTTTGAAATATGCACAAGTATTCTATAAGACCAAAAATACTAACACTAAAATGTCTAGTAAAAAAACTTAGGAACCTTAGCACCAGTCAATGTAACTCTAGGTCTGCCCTTTTAAAAATTTGATTACCTTGACCTATCCAATGTATACACGATTACCAGCCTCCATTATACATATATCTACTTTTAGGGATTTGCCAAGTGATTCTTTTTCCTCTCTAAGTAATAATGCACGGCTTTGATTCACCAATCTTCAAGCCAAATACATTTTTTTTTCAAACCTTAATTTGTATTTTTATTTTAAATGTAGGTTTTTTTTGTACTTTACGCACTGCCTGGGTGGTTTACTAAAGCTGTGATATTTTAGTATTACCTTTTAATAGAACCCTATTTAGCCTTTGAATCTTGTTTTTTTATTCATTTACTTTTTTTTTTTTAAATTATTCACCTTTTATGAGGTTCCACCTCCCTAGACGAGTGGGGGTAGAAGATCGGGGCAAATAGTTTGGCAAACATCGAGCTGTGAATCATATCTTTTTAAGAGTGACTTATGTACGGAGCTGAAAACTTTACTTAAAACACGACATAATTCGTTTATAGGTAGAAATTACAAGGAAGGTCAGTCAATTCTGTATTTTTTTTCCTTTTTTGCCCTTCAGTTCGAAGATGACATACTCAGACCACATTTTATTTTATTTTTTAAAATTTTTTCTTTAGTATGGCAGTGCCCCAAGCATTAGAGGCAGTGCTCAGGCTGTCCGAGGTTTGAATCCTTGGACCAATCGATTTGAGGTCCCCATCCTCATACTATTGTTTATCTCAAAAAACTAGGAATCAAGAGCGGTCCGAGGATGGGGACCTCAAACTGCCATAAAATTGAGTTGTGCTCAGTTCAGAGAGTGGCCCGAGGTTCGCGTCTGCGAACCGTTGTTTTTTCTCATAAAATAAGACATATAGCACGGTCCAAGGATGGCAACCTTGGACCATTTTTTTTCTCAAAAATTAAAGAAAGAAAGACCAGCTTGAGTATGGGGACCTCAGATCGCTCAAGAGCCAGAGGGTGGTTGAGGATTCAAACCTCGGACTGCCTGGGCATTGCCCCTGGACCTCGGGGTAGTGCCCTACTAATGAAAACACTTAAAAAATAAAATAATTAAAATGTTGTCCGATAATGACATCCTAGGACATAGAGACAATTTTGAAAGAAATTTATAAACAGGTGTTGACCGACCTTTCTTGTAATTTCTACTTATAAACAGAGCATTTCGTACTTCAAATAAAGTTTTCGGGTCCCTATGTGAATGACTCTATTTTTAAATCCCAAGCTAACCTAAACCTCGGGATTCAGCCACAGGAAGTGAGCAGTTGTTGTGTTTCCGATCTCAGCTTGATAACCATGGATGTTGGATCATGCCTTCTTTCTTGAGACTTTGCAAAGGCCTCACTTGAGTGCAGTAAACAGCGGCCGGCTGGAACCGAGTCCTGCTCAGCTGGACTTAAGCCATGCTGGAATGGACCAGTTAAACACCTAGTTGCACCTAGCTGTATACTAACCGTGCCCAACTGGACACTAGCCACGCCTAGCTACAAAAGTCACCCGCGTTGCTCTTCTACACTCGTATCTCTTATTCTGGACTTACTTGGCTTGCTTTGAGATGCTGTCCTAGTCCAGGACACCTCCATTATCCTACACTACTGCCTAGTTTAAGTCCACTGCCATCACCATACGTATTTACCTGTGAATGCTCGGTAGTGATGCATGTTTAATACTTCTTATGTCGAGATCTATGTCCTTATGGCATAGCATGACCTCGTCCTTTACACCTAGCCTTCGTCCTCAGGGAGCACGGTTACTCATTTTAGGAGAATCTTCCCTTTCAAGCTATGGAGTATTTCCTTGCCCTACTTCCTTAGTTTAGCTCCTTAACCACTATGTTCTACATTTAGCGTATGATTAGTAGTTTAGTACCATGAAGACAATTAAGTCTACATGGCCAAGACCTCGCACATTGAGCAACAAGAAGAAGCCATGGCTGAAAGTATCTGGGTATGTACCTACTTTAACAGTGAAACTTTTGTCCTGGTCCTCAAGACGGACGCTCTAGACATCAAGTACGACCAAAGTATTCCCAAGAGTTATAGGTCATACGTATTTGAATGCCTATGGGCAACTTCTCTCTCATGGAACCATTAAATTCCCATCTATTTGATATATTTATCAGTCGTTTTTTGCTCAAATTTTCCCTTGAATTTTGTGGAAAAAGTCGTTATGACTAATTTGTGATAAATTTGGATGAAACACTTTTCAGATTGAAAGAGTTATAATCATTTTATGAGTTTGGCATCAAACTTTTGAAGAACATTCTATGCTTCTTTTACCCATTATTGGCCGTTATTTGACAATCTACCATTAAAAACTTGTGACGAATCGTCCTTAATATATTTGAGAAGTAATTTGGATCAAAAGCTTTCAAAATTGATAGGGTTATGATCAAATCATTATGCCTTTTTTCCATTTTTAGCAGTCTTTATTTTTTGCACAAATTCTCTCTACAATCCGGCTGCCAATTCGGTATCAAACCCCATGACATTCTATAATGATGCGAAGGATATCGAGTGAGGATCATCCCTATAAAATTTGAGCTAAAAATAAATCATAAATCATGAGATCTGGGTCCAAGAGTGGATTGAGGCCATGGGAAGTGCTACACCTGAACGGACTTCCAACTGCTTAGTATTTCCTTCAATCTAGTCATGATCCGAACTAAGAATCCCATCGATATATATTTAAATATAAATCTCGCTAAGAAGGGAACACCATATCAAAATTTGAGCACATTTGGCCGTGAGAATTGTGAGCTATGATCAAATCTTTGAGAGGGAAAAAACTTTATTGTTGCCAAAAAATTGTTCATCCTTGCTAGACCATGGTCTCATTATGCACTTTTCTTTAAATGTTTTGTGGTCCTCTTCATAGTCTGCTAAAAATGCTTTAAAAAATGGCACTTACCGACATTGGATTGACCTTAAATTTGAAACTTAAGCTTTCAAGCACTCTGCCTCTTTCCCATAAAAGTTTAAGCCTGTTTAACTAGAGATTTATCAGGGTTGGGATTTAAGATCTTATCTCCTATGCTTCCAAACATAATTTCCTTTGATTTCACACTATATACTACAT
>NW_006496825.1:1599524-1620571 GCF_000471905.2 Amborella trichopoda | reverse complement strand
TTTACGGGTTACCGTACGTTACGGTTCGGTTTACGTTACGTTAGGTACGTACGGTACACGACGTAACGTACGTAACGTAACTAACTAACGAATACCACGTACCTACTATATATATATATATATATATATATATATATATATTACGGGAAATGATATCATGTCCATGTAATATAATGAAACCATACTACTAGAAAATCATATTTACGGTATCTCTGTGTGGGAAAAGTTTATATAGAGCCGAGCCTCTAAATAATCAAATTAGAACCCACCTTTAAAAATTTCACTAGAATACGTTGTTGTGATGCCCAAATATCCTCAAATTGATCATCTCAACATCAAGATGCATGGACTAGAGAAAAAAATGGATTTCAAGTGTTGGAAATAATGCATCTTGTTACACATTTTTAGACCGTCAATTTTCAAGATTTTCAAGGTTTCACAGTTCTACTCGATCTACACTATTTTTGAAGCTTTAAATTTTATAATTAAAGATGATAATATATTTTAAGGCTATCACAAAGATTTTCATTATTGAAGCCACATTTCTTGGCACTATTTGAAGGAGTGTTTTAGTATGATTGTTTAGAGCCTCGACTCTATAGAAACCGCACCCTTTTTATGACCTCACAAATCGCACACACCCACTATTTATCCTAATAATCAATCCCAAAAAAAGGAAAAATTTGATTTGCAACCTAGATATGGTCAAAATGAGTCCCTTCAAAGAATGAATCTGGACAATCCATTTGGTGAATTTCAAAATCCACACTTTTACAAACTCAAAATCATTTTATTTTTTATTTTTTAACATTGTCAATCTAATGATAGTAAAGCCATCTAAAAAATTTGGAAAGGGAAAATTCCTTCTAAGGCCTAGATCTAAGCATCTTCCCAAAAGGTACGACATCTGTAAATTGGGCTAAAAAAAAAAATTTTATATTGTGTTTTCAAATTTTACTTTTTGTCGATCATTTATTGAAATAAAATGAGTGTATATTTAAAAAATAGGGTCAAACAAATAGCCCTAACATGGGTTTTGATGATTGTTTCATTATATTACTCTACAACTGTTACATGAAATCAATCCCCTATACATATATATTATAATTGTTTACGATGAAAATCTGACATATCTTCCAATGAAGATCTCTCAAATTTGAACACCATAATCTAATTAAAAAGATGTAAATAAAGTGGTAGAGAAAGTGGGACATATTGAATTCAGATATGAGGCCAGATTTGCCTGGAAACGAGCAGATCTACTCTAAGATCTGTGGCAGAGCCAACATGATCTAAAGCATTAAAATACAATTTTTACGACAGGTTAACAGATCAAAAATAAACAAAAGAAGCAAAACAGTAAAAAGAAGAAGAAAGATAGAAGAAGAAATAATACCAAAACATGCCAGATGGCCAGGGATTCCCAAGCCTTTGAGCGCGCGCCCTTATTAGAACATGACCCCTTTGCCTCTTTGATTCGGATGTTGACCAGCATATCTCTAATGTAAAAGGTTAGATCTAGGGTTGTTGTGCCTTAATTCTAGTTTTGATCTAGGGTTTTTGTGCCCTAGGTCTAGGTTTTCTCAGTCTTGGGGGTTAGGAGTTCAGGTGGCTAGGGTTTCTATCTTCTCTAGGGTTTTCAATCTTGAGATTTTTCTAAAGTTGTCGGTCTTTCTCGGGGTCTGGAGAAGAATTTCCTTTGTTTTTAAAGGGTTTTGTGATCTCCAGAGGTTGAATATGAATTTTGAGATTTTCTCTAATTGTTTTGGATTTTTTCTAAATTTTTAGGAATTTTTTAAGGGTTTTTCCTATTTTTGTATTTTTGGATAATTTTCCTAATATCGAGAATTTCTAAGGTTTTTTTTGGTCTCTTTTTTCTCTCTCTTTTTGGGTTAGGGAGATGGGGTATTTATAAGATTCAATTGGTAATTTTTCCTAAATGTTTTGGAGTTTTTTTTGAATTTTTTGGTTTTATCTTGAAGTTTTAACCTTATCTAATTGAAGAAAACGTGTTTACTACGTCATTAGATGCGTTGACTACATCATCAGTTCGTGTTTGGGCCTGTCGGACCCATTACAGCCCAGCCCACGACTCGATAATTGGGTCTCATTGAGACTAAATTACCATTTGTTATATCTTTTTATTCGTAGGTCCGATTTAGGTGATTCTTAGACTATTGGAAAGATCTTGGGCTCTACTTCAAATTGGGATAGAATTTGGTTAGTTTTAAGGTAATTAAATTAGATTTACTAGGATAATGTGGTCCTAAGGGTTCAAAAAATCATAAAATTTTGCCAGATTTAAAATGGGTGGTCTACAATTGCCCCTCTTTAGCACTCCCTATCTTTCGAGGGACAAATGAGTGGCAAAGAAGTAGATACTTTAGCGTTCCTTGCCTTTTGATGGACAGGTGAACGTCAAAGATAAAGCAGACATTTTAAATTTCTTCCTGAGGTCACGTGGTCAGGGGCCACACCAACTATCCCTCTAAGTCATTGTGCTCACCAAGCTCACTCACCTAGGGCATTTTTCCTCCTAGCGTTTTCCGCATGAGATGTCGGTGAGTTACACAAACTTGAAACTCGAGTTGGATTTTCTAGCTATGCCACTTAGCTTCTGGGCTTTTTATAGTTTAAATTTTTAACCCTAGCATTTTTTTTGATTTCCTTAGGGTTTCCTAAGGTTGTCTATAGGAAAAAGCTTTCTATGGGAAGAGACTTGTCTGGCCTAATCTGAAGTGAGAGACGAGGCAGCAACGCGACAATCACGACAATGCGGTAATCATCATAGGTGTCTAAGCTCTTTGTTTTTTTAAAGACTTTTTAAGAGTTTTTGAAAGTAAGGGGAGATTTGAAATGGAACCTGGAGCAAGGACAGGTTATGATTTTAACAAAAAAATTAAAATTTTCGAAAAACACAAGACATATAGTGAAAATTTTGAAAAGAGAAAGATATTTCAGAAAACAAGGTTGGTTAGCAGTTTTAACTCCTGCAACCATAGAGCCCTCTAAGCAGTTTAGTGTCATGTAGCGATGGACCATACACCCAACCCTTTTACGTCAATATGGGGATAGCCAAAATCCATCAAATAACGTGGTTGTGCCTCGGATACACCCGACCTTTTTGCGTCATACAAGGCTAGACGGTACCTGTCTCGGCTCTTTTACATCGCATGAGTTTGACGTTTTGCTATTGAACAGGGTGGTTGTACCCTGGATACATCTAACCTTTCACGTCATATGGAGATAAACAGTACCTGCCTCGGCTCTTTTACGTCACACGAGTTTGACATTTTTCCATTGAAATAGGGTGGTTGTACCCTAGATACACCTGACCTTTTACATCAGACAGGGCAGACGATACCTGTCTCGGCTCTTTTACGTCGCACGAGTTTGATGTTTTTTCCATTGAACAGGATGGTTGTGCCCTGGATACACCTGACCTTTCACGTCATACAGCACTGGGCGGTCCCTATCTCGACTCTTTTATGTCGCACGAGTTTGATGTTTTTCCATTGAACAGGATGGTTGTGCCCTGGATACACCCGACCTTTCACGTCATACGGGGCTGGACGGTCCCTGTCTCAGTTCTTTTAAGTTGCACGAGTTTGACATTTTTCTTGTCTCGGCTCTTTAATGTCACATGACTTTGACATTTTTCCTGTCACAACTTTTTAACATCCCACGAGTTTGATGGTTTTTTTTTTTCCTTGTCTCAGTTCATTTTTATTGCATGAGTTTGATGTTTATCTTGTCAAGACACTTTAACGTTGCACGAGTTTAACGTTTATCCTGTCTCGGCTCTTTTACGTCGCACGAGTTTGACGCTTATCCTGTCTCGGCTTTTTAACGTCGTAAGAGTTTGACGCTTATCCTGTCTCGGCTCTTTTACGTCGCACGAGTTTGACGTTTATCCTGTCTCGACTCTTTTACGTCGCATGAGTTTGGCATTTTTCAAATTGGACTTTGGGACATCGTACGCACACACAGGGATGAGCTTGTCTCATTTCACCTCAGGGGATCTAGTGGAGAGAAAAACTCTCTCAGACTAGCCAATATCGTCATGAGCGAGGTTCACCCATCTCTGATATGTGGTAGTTGGTAGTTATACTCATACAACGATGGAGTGCCTGGCTAGTTTCAGACTTTCATAACAGGCATAGGAAGTTGGTTTCGAGAACAAGGCCAGATCGACTAACAGTTTAACCACTTGTAGTGATGGAAGAAGTCCTTTCTAACAAGGTTTTGAAAATGGGGGTTTTAACAATCAGATTGAAAAAGAGTTTTTAAAAGGGGACGGGCCTTACAATTTGGCCACATATGGCCCCTTTGGTGGTCATTTTATTTATTATATTTTACCCAAAGGTGATGAAAGGATTTCCTTATGGGATCGTGAGAATTCAAAAGTCTCGAAATTGTCTTTTACCTTTGGAGCTTTCATCTTGTACTTCGCGGGTCCATGAAGAATTATCTTGATTCTAGCTGAGCTTCCATCTTGGAGAGCTCCCAATGTTCTTTCAGGATTCATCGAAGTCACTTCGGTTTTCCATTCATATCACGCTCCCACATCTTTCTGAGTTGGGTCTGTTGGGAACCTATAGGGTTTAGGAGGAATCTTCATCCTTAGAGTTTGCTTGTGCCATATTGTTGAAACTTGCAAGTACTTGAGTGTTTTTGAATCAGAAGCTCCTTCTAGGATTTTTTTTTTTTTGTGATGCCTTTTCAGGTTTTCACCACTCTTTTGAGCCTGTTACAAGTACTATTTTTTGAGATACATCGCATTGATGGGGTTATTGAGCTCGCACCCCTCCTGATTCTTGATCTTGTAAGAATTGCCTGCGTATACTCGGGTGACTACAAATGGTCCCTCCCAATTAGGTTTGAACGTGCCTAAAGGGTGTGGGTTTGCAGGAGTATGAAAGATTTTCTTGAGTACCGTGTCCCCTTCCCTGAACTGTCGAGGAACAACATTACTTTGGTATGCCCTCTCGATTCTACGCTGCAAAGCAACAATATTTTTGTATTGCTCGTAGTCGTATTTCATCCAAATTAACGTGGGCAGCGATTCGTGCTTCGATCTTTTGTTCCTCATCTGAATCTTTATGAATAAGCACTCGGAGAGATGGTATCTCAACTTCAATGGGTAACACTGCTTCCATACCAAACACAAATGGGTACGGGGTCATGCCGGTAGGTGTCTTCTCAGTTGTCCGGTAGGCCCATAGCACGTCATTTAGCTTTTCGTGTAAATCTTTGCCACCTTCTATTCTTTTGTCTATAATTCTGAGAAGTCCTTTGTTTGTAGCCTCTGCTTGTCCATTTCCTTGAGGGTAGTAAGGTGTGGAGAATTTCTGCATTATCCCAAAATTTTTGCTCACCTTAGAGTCCTTTTCATTTTTTATATTGGATCCATTGTCAGTAATGATCGACTCAAGAACATCGAACCTAAATACAATATTGTTCTTTATGAAACAGGCAACATGTTAAATGATGCGGCCTTTACCCATTTGGTGAAGTACTCTATAGGTGTTAATATAAAACAGTGGCCGTTTGAGGCTTTCGGTGAGATCATTCTGATGATATCAAGACCCCATAGGGCAAAGGGCCATACAGGCGGTGTTGAGTTGAGTGGTACGGACGGTGCATGGATGAGGCTCCATAAAGCTGACATTTGGGACACCTCTTTATGAACTTCCAACAATCTTCAGCCATGGTGGTCCAGTAATAGCCTTGGCGCCTGATTTTCTGAGCTAAGGTGGCTGAGCTAGAATGACCTCCTTCATTGTGTAACTTTGTCAACACTTGATCAAGTTTTAGCTGATCAAGACACTGTAGAATGATGCCATCGAAGGACTATTTGAACAGGAGAGCACCTCTTATTAAGAATCACATAGAAAACCTTCAAAGTGCTTTTATATCCTTTTTGATGGCTCCTTCAAGGTATAACTCATCTTTCAACAAGGACAAAACATAGTGGGGCCATGGTTTTTCCTTAACTAGTGCATTTGAAGCCACGAGAGACACCTCCCGATCGTTCTCATTTTCTTGCTCTTTTTCTTCTTTGATCCTCGGTGGAGAAGTATCATGCTTATTGCTGATATAGAATGGTAGCATGGTGATTTCTGGAGGAATATCAACCATTGAAGCAAGGGCCTCAAGGATGTCGGCGAACCAATTATTTTCGTACTTACATGCTAAAAAGCGATTTTCTTAAAATATGGGATCATCTTTTTCACATTTTCTTGATAGGGTTTGCACTATTCTTCTTTCACCTTCCAAATCCCTTGAACTTAGTTTATGATAACTAAGGAGTCACCAATCACTCATATTTTTTGGATTTTCATTCTCATAGCGTTCGGCTATCAAGGCCTCATATTCAACAACGTTATTAGTACATGGGAAATTCAATCTGATAGTTGTTGGCATTAAAATCTTCTCGAGTGAACATAGTATGAATCCTATACCTGACCCTTATTCATTCCTTGCACCATCGAAATATAGCTCCCAAATTGATTCCTCAATTGTGAAGAGGTTCTCCTTAGGGAGATCCGTGTTGACGGGAGGTTATCTGGCAGTGCGTGTTCAGCTGAATAGTCAGCAATGGCTTGTCCTTTGATTGATTTTTGAGTAACATATTCGATCTTGAACTTGCTCAATAGCATTTTCCACTTCGCCAACGTTCTGGATTGGTCTCTCCAATAGGTACTTGAGTGGGTCTATTTTTGAGATGAACTTGACTGAATGAGATAAGACATAGTGTCTTAACTTCTGCATGGCCCACACGTGCGTTAAGCAATGCTTCTCTACATCTGTGTATCTTATCTCATAGTCCACCATAGTCTCGCTGATGTAGTATATCGTTTGTTCTTTTCCATGGTCATCGTATTGTCCTAACATTGCCCCCATGGTCTTATCTCTCACTGACATGTATAGGAACTGAGATTTGTCTAGACTAGGAGGACTAAGGATAGGAGGTTTGGTGAGGTACTCCTTGATTTGATCAAACACTTCTTGGCACTCATTATCCCATGTAAATGGGGTATCTTTCTTGAGTAGTCTATTAAACGGCACGCACTTGTCTGCTAGTTGTGGGATAAAACGCCTTATGATTTGTATGCGACTTTATAACCCATGAATTTCTCTGATGTTCCAGTGAGGGGGCATTTCAGTGATGACTCATATTTTGGAAGGGTCCACCTCAATGCCTCTTTGGCTTACTATAAAGCCTAGTAATTTACCAGATTCAACCCCAAAGGCACATTTTTGCAGATTGAGTTTGAGTTGATGTTTCCGAAGCCTTTCAAAAATAGTTTTCAGGGTGGTGAAATGATCAAGCCTGGTCTTCGACTTGACCAGAATGTTGTCGACATAGTCTTCCACGATGGTGTGTATTAAGTCTTGGAAGATGCTAGTAATTACCTGCTAATAAGTTGCCCTTGCATTTTTGAGGCCGAAGGGTATGACTTTGTACCAGTAAGTTCCCCATTGCGTTATGAATGAAGTCTTGGTCTGGTCATCTTCTACCATGAAGATCTGGTTCTAACCAAAGAAGTCGTTCATGAATGACAACATCTCGTGCTTCGCAGTATTGTCGATCAAGGCATCTATGTTTGGTAATGGAAAATTGTCCTATGAGCATGCCTTGTTGAGGTTTCTGTAGTCAACACACACTCGAATCCTCTCATCTTTCTTAGGTACAACCACTATGTTGATCAACCATTCTTAGTAATCGACGATGGTAATGAACTTCGCTTTGAGCAGCTTGTCGATTTCTTCTTTAATTTTGAGCTCAAGTTGGGTCTTCTGACGTCGAAGTTTCTGCCTTACAGGCTTGGCCCCTTCATTGAATATTAGGTGACAATATGGGATCTAGCCTTGGCATAGCATCATATTCTTTGGGAAAGGAAATCATATTTTCCCTCTCCTCAAGAGATAAGGAGGTTCCAATCTTAGTTTACCTTGAGTCCTTCTCAGTTCCTAGGTTTATGTCGATCGTCTCTTCGATGATAGCCATTGAGTCACCATCGAACCTCTTCTTGAATTGCTCAACATGGGAAGTGCGTTCCTCAGGTTGAGGGATTTCTTCAGACTCTTGGCTCTCTTGATTTTCGTCTTAGTCTTTCAATTTGTCATTATGGGTATTGTGCACCGTTATCGGGCTATTTTGAGTGTTCGCGTTTTTGAAAATTCTTTTTCATTATTATCAGTTTTATCATGTTTTGATTTTTCAACGGTTTTTAAAATAACATAAGAGGTGTCCCTTATGGGACACGCGAGAGAAATATTGTGGACTAGACGCGTAGAGTGGTTAGATGGCCACTCTACGCTTATCCGATTTTTCGCACCAGGACTTAAAGGTACCGCTGGTAGCGATTCTTGAGACAGGGGAGTGATCAACCAATTCCGTTTCTAAGTTTGAATCGTTGGATTAGCACGCTTGGCTGTGTTAGAGTCGATTGTGCATACCTTCAAATCCAGGTTAGCGAAAAGGTCTTCAATTCCCAGTTCTTATGTGTACTGAGATGTGGAAGAAGAGTTATTCCCCGTTATCGATTCAAAGATCACCTTAGGTCATTTTGAAGGACAGGCATCGAGAGTATCGAGGCTTTGAATGCCTTCAGACATAAAGATAAGATAGCTTGAAGGCTTCATCCGACTTTGCAATAAGGTGAGAGAATAGCCGAGACCTCTTCGGTCTCCATTTTCAGTTTTGGCTTCGAATGATTAAGTGATTGCCTCCGTTATGCCCTACCCTTGACTACGCAAGCCTTGGCTTGGTTGGAAGCCTTGAGAGAAGAGCATGTGCTAAGCTTCGAGGGACCCGGAACCGTATCGATGTTGACATTGGATAATGTCATCCATCGATGCAGAAGTTTACAAAATTTGAGGAACAGGGTTGCTGGCCTTTAGGCGTAAGGTGGCACAATCGGCTTGCTCGAAGGAAGCGAGCGGGATTTCTCTGATCTCAACGCCTACAACTAGCTTCCCATTATGTATATTAGGATTGAGAAAAGTAGGGGGTTCAGCACATACCTTTGCGACGCCATTTTTAGTTGGAAATTTGAGGCATTGGAGGATTGTATAAGCAACCACACGGTTTTCATGCAGCCACTGTCTTCCTAAGGGTTTTATAGCCAAGACATAAAACTTTATCACTTGGACAGTAGGGCCGATCTTGAGTGTGAGAGGCAGTATGCCTTCAGCTTGTCTTTTGATTCCATCGTATGTAGCGATAGTTAGTTGACATGGCTCAAAGTCATTCGGGCTTTTGCCTATCTGCTTCACTGTTTTCATAGGGCATATATTCAAGGATGCACCATTATCAACAAACACTCTTCATATCTCATATCCTTGCATGTAGACAGTGATGTGTAGAGGTTGGACGTGAAATCTGTTGAAGCTGGCTGGGTTGTCATCGTCTGTGAATACGATTGGTGTTGGTGCCATCAGCTGGTTGATCATTCCACACACCTCATCCGGCTATGTATTGCTCATGATGTGTATCTTGGCAAGGACCTTCTAAATCTGGGCTCTATGTACTGGTGAATTAGCGAGTAGCTCCAAGAAGGAGATTTGAGCCTGGATCTTCCCAAGATGAGCTGGTAGATCATAGGTGGTGGCAGATCCTTGAATTTCCTTGTTAGGCTCGTGATCTACGACCCCCGCTGGTTGTTTGGTTTTTGAGGAATTTCTCATTCTTTCATCGAGAGTATCAACCATCAATTGAATGGGTTTGAACACTTGGCCTCTTCGAGTTAAGGAGTCGACCTCACTAGCCTGAAGCTCGATAGGGTCATCCCTAACAAGAGTAATGGGAAACTTTGGGGTGTTGGTCCCTTGTTTGAAAGATGACGTCTTTTCATTGGTCTTGACCATATCAATCTCTAGTGTATTATCTTTGTCATATCGGTCTCATTTGGGAAGGTTATCGACTTCCTCTTAGGAGGCTCAAAAGATCTTCTTCGGGTTCTTGAAAGTGATAATCACAAGCCAATATGAACTGACCAGGATCCTCTTCTTCGTCTCCACACTTAATTATGTGAATAACAACGTTCTCTTTTGAATTGTCTTGAGCTCCCGACTTTTCGATCGTTGTGATCATATTTTAGGGAGAAGCTTTGTGAAGATACCCATCTTTTGATTAGGCTCTTCGACATGTTGATTTCTAGGTGCGACAGTGATGTCTCCCTTATTGATTAACCTTTGACTTGCCCTTTTCAAATATATGCAGTTTTGAGTATCATGAGGATGGTTTTGATGCCATTTGCACCACCTGCTCTTATCCGTGACTTGAAATGGTGGTTCAACTGGTGGCTGGAGATAAACCATATTCTTAGCCAAGAGTAATTCCATCCCTTTTTCTAATAGCTCTTTGAGAGGGGTGAAATTATCCTTTCACAATTGTTTATTATTTTGAGCGTTAGCTCTAGGCTGACCTCTTCGGTTTTGATTCTAATTGTTGTGTTGAGCAGCTGAACCTTGGGCCGATCCGTTAACGATGATCTCATTAATTTGATCGGAAGCATTCCCCTTGTTTTTGTTCTTATTTTGGGTAGCTGTTATCGGCTTGTTGTCGGGCTTGGTGCTGAGGGGTGTCCCTCTGACCCTTTCATGTCGCGCCACCCGCTCGATCATAGAGTCGAAAGAGTGGGGATTAAGACCTTGGTTGAAGAAGGTTCTAAACTCAGGAGCAACATTCTCTAAGACTATGGAGATATTGTCTGAGTCTGTAAGCAGACATTCTATGACCTACATTGCCGCCTCATGGAATCGACCGATGAAATCCTTGAAGGATTCTCCTGGGTTTTTTTTTGTTAGACTGAGTTTGTCTAGGGAGAGAGGTCTTGGTGTCAACCCGCGGTAGTAAGAGACGAATATATTGAACATTTCGTTTGGAGTGATGTATGGTCGAGCGGACATTTTTTTCCGATGCCAGTTCAAGGCCTCATCGGTCAATGTTTGTGAAAAGATGGCCTTCTGTTGGTTAGGCGTGTCTCGCAAAGCTCAAATGGAGAGGAGGTACGCGTTGATGTGAGTATTTGGATCACTCTTCCCATTGAACTTATTTCTAAATTCTGGGACGACAAATCCTAGGGGAAGGCCTTTCATGCCTCAAAGGGTCACATGAACATAGAAGCCTTTGGGGGTAGAATTTCATGCATGCCCATTCTTACAAGCTTATCTTCCATTGCTTCATAAGGTGCCTTCTTATTGAGTATTTGTCATGACAGTAGGCCCATTGGTTGGTGGGTTCCCAAGCATAGACTGATAAGTGGAAACTTGGGGTATATGTTGGCTTGCATGGGCTTGAAATTGATGAGCCGCAGTCACTGGGGCGGTTTAATACATTGGTGCCTGAGGGGCGTATTGACCCATAGGAGTCGCCACCGGTTGGGAAAATTGCACGGTTTGTTGGAACGGATGAACCTGAGGGATTGATTGAAGAATCGGCTGACTCGGCAGTGCTAAGGGTTGACTTATACCACTAACTTGGTTTGGGATCGACCCGTAAGCTGGGGCATGAACAGTATAACCTAGGTCAACTAGACTTTTGAGGGCATCTTGGATGCCTATCTCGGCTCAAGGTCTGTTTGAGTCAACACCCCTGCTTCGTATAGTGTTCAAGACATCATGAGCGGACTGGCTCGAGGTTGGGTTAGATCCCCATAGCCTAGGTGGGTCTTGGTTTTGAGATCGTTGCACCTCAGAGTTACCTTGGTACAAGTTACTGGAATTGGCTTTAAATGTTGCATGAAGTACTTCCCTCACTCGACTTCAACTTTGGTTGCCTAAAATCCCCTTTAGGACGACTCCTAGTCGGACTCCTTGGCTATTCAAGGATTTTCGAGTGGAGCCAGTTTTTCGCTCCACATAGATCTCAGGAGCAAGAGTGGATGCTTAGGACTCTGCCTCTAATTGAAGACTTGGGTGTTGGATAATGAATTGCCCTGAGGTATGTCGATAACTCCAAGGGATTGCAGCATATTGGTCCCTAGGTTTGGGCAGGTTAGGCTTAGAGTCGGCCATGGAGCAGTCATCATGGTTTCCTTGAGTGACTGATATGGTGATTGATTTTGGATGGGTTCTAAAATCTAGACTTAGGTAAGATCTAAACTCGACGACTTAAAGCAAACCTAGCCTTGACACTAGGGGCAAAAACCTTAGCTAAGACCTAGGCTAGACTGGAACCTAGACTTACTAGACTCAATGGATTTTGGTTAAGACCCTGAATTAGGGTAAGCCTAGTTTAGTTCTAGAGGCAATTCTTAAGCTTAGACCTATGCTACAACCTAGACTAAGATCTAGACTAGATGGTGCACGAGTCTCGGCTCGGACCAAGAGTGGGTCTAGGTTTGGAGGGGTAAGCAACCCTAAGGTATTTTTTCTTTTATTTTTTCAATTTTTTTATCTTTTTAATTTTGATGAAACACAGTTAAACTAAGCATGGTGAACGAAGGAAAAATATGATTTCAATCAAAATTAACAAACTAAAATAAAATCAAAAGGGCAGAAGCATAATAGATCTATCTGAAGCAAAATATTTTTTTTATATTTTTAAAAAATTTATTTTAGGTAAAACATTGGTCAACATGGAGCCAAAAGACCCTGGAATGGTCATGTCAGGTCCCAAAAAGTTTTTGGGACACTTGAAGTTGGGCGACATGGGTGGTGTCGCCCAGGCGGCACTAGTGGTGTTGCCCTTGCAAGGTCGGCGACACGGCTGGGGTCGCCCAAAAAAAAAAAAAATTATTTATTTATATTTTTATATTGTTAATATTGATGAAATAAAACTACTTTAAACTTGGAAGAAGCAGGAAATAGAAAAATTTATGATGAAATAAATTAAAATAAAGTAAAATAAAAAAGCCCAGATTGAATTGAAATTTTTTTTTATATTTTTAAAAATTTTATTTTATTTTTAAGTTTTTTGTGCAGTCACAAAAATGTCCCTAGAACAGATCCACAAAGTTTCAGAGGTTATGAGACCTTTGAATTTGGGCAACATTGGGAGTGTCGCCCAGAAAAAGCAGGGTTTCGGAGCACCGAAACCCTAGATTTTGGTCGAAGCTGACTTTTGGGACCTTTTGTGATTGGAAACATTTAATAAAACTCGTATTTTGAAGCTTAGATCAAGCTCGAAATATCCCCACGGTGGGTGCCAAACTGTTTACGATGAAATTCTGACAGATCTTCCGATGAAGATCTCTCGAATTTTAACACCTTAAACTAATTAAAGTGGTAGAGAAAGTGGGATAGATCGAATTTAGATATGAGGCCAGATTTGCCCAGAAACAAGTAGATTTGTGGTAGAGCCAGTATGATCTAAAGCTTTAAAATACCATTTTTAAGACAAGTTAACAGATCAAGAATAAATAAAAGAAGCAAATAGTAAAAAGAAAAAGAAAGAGAGAGGAAAAAATAATACAAAATCAGACTGGATGGCCTGGGATTCTTGAGACTTCGAGGGCTCGCCCGTATCTGAACAGGTCCCCTTTGCCTCTCTGATTCGGATGTTGACCAACAGAGCTCTGGTGTAAAGGGTTAGATCTAAGGTTGTTGTGCCCTAATTCTAGTTTCGATCTATGGTTTTTGTTCGCTAGGTCTAGGTTTTCTCTATCTTGGGGGTTAGGAATTCAAAAGGCTAGGTGTCACGCTCCAAGAATTTACAATACTGATATTCTTGAGATGTGACAATCAAAACATATATACATCTCATTGATAGGACAAATTTATAGTTGCGAATTCTTACAAAGTAACAAAAGAAAGTTTAAGCACAACTACAGTGTCTTCCAAAGTTGATTCTGACGAACACTCAAAATGAAACCGCAGTTATCCTGATAAAATGTTCACCACAATTTGATGAGTTTGGCTACTCAGTAAGTGATCATCATAATCCTAAAAATAATCATGATTGAAAGATATCAATATTTTCAAAAAGGAGATCTATTAACAGAAATGCATTAACAGTTTCACTTTCAAAAAATGCATAACTAAGTGTAATTCGAATAATTTAAATGCATATAACATTTTAACGGCAGTACATAATTCAAAGGATTTCACAAAATACCCTACTGACGTCCCAAGTAGGTCACCTTTATACCCCATCAGTGTCCTGATGGGTCCACTTAATCCCTATCGACATCCCAGATAGGTCCACTTAATCCCTTTAGGTCCACTTATACCTTTAGGTCCACTTATACCTCACCGATGTACCGGATAAGTCCACTTAATCCCTACCGGCATCCCAAATAGGTCCACTTATACCTCACCGGTGAACCGGATGAGTCCACTTGCATACTTAAAGTATTTCTAAATCTCTTTAAACATTCGAAAGCAGCAATATCATGTACTCAACATATCACTGAAATCACTAATATGAATTTCACTAAAACCATTAATAACAGTCACTTTCAATAACATTTCAAAAATAACCAATCAAATATTTTGGGCTCAAATTTAGAAAGGTAGCAGTTCGTAAAGACATTCCAGCATAATTGCCAATGTATAGAAAAACTCTTATAGAAATTCAAGAATACGGAATTATCACATTTTATAGGATGTCAATTCGCAAATAAACATTTCACAGACAATGCTATAATCAATTGCAAAAATATCAGTTTTCATATAATAAGGCAGACATTTGCGCATGAATTTTACAAATGTCTAAATATTCAAAAACAGTAGAAAGAAATCTCACAATTTTAGTAAAAGCAAAACTATCACATTTATTTCTAATAATTTTATTTCTAAAGTTTTCTAACAATAGACAAGAAAAATAAATACATAAATTTATTTCTAAGAATTTACAGCATTTAAAATTTCTAATATCATAATTTTATTAAAAATATTATTTTTCAAAATAATGAGGTCGCTTGCGCATAAAATTTATCGCACCTAAAATTCATGATAATAAGCAGAAATAATTATTTCATTTCATTTTTAAAAAGAACGGATTAGTTTTCAAGATAATGAAGTCACTTACCTTAAATATTTGGGAGGGAGCTTCGGATAAAAATTCTACTAGAGAGAGTAGCTCACTGTGTTTGTAAGAGGGAGAGCGAGAAAGAAGTTGTTAGACGACGTCTTACCTATCGTCCTATTTAATTTCTTTTAAACACCTCCACCTCATGTATGAGGTGTCGCGTTAAAAGTCTGCTTTTATCATATGAAAACCACATCCACTAAAGGACGTGGCAAGGCAGCAAGCAAAAGCTTAAACCAGGTAAAAGCTTTTGAAAGTAGTGATGGTCCCTAAGGACTATCTTGCTCATACGAACCATCACTTGTTTAAAAGTTTCTTTTCTTCTTTTCTTCTTTTTTTTTTTTTTCTTTTTTGAAATTTTAGGATTATTACATTCTCCCCCCCTTAAAGAAATTTATTCCTTTAAATTTGTGTACCTGATTACTGAAAAAAATAGGGATTTTTTTCTCTGATATTGTCTTCTCGTTTTCAAGTCGACTCCTCTCTTGAATGGTACTGCCATAATATACGGACCAAAGGATTATCCTTGTTGCGTAACACTTGTACCCTTCTATCCAGTATCAAAATTGGCTGCTCAATGAAGGATAGGTCCTTTCTGATCGGTAGAGGTTCATATTTCAAGATATGGGATAAGTCGGGCTGATATTTTCGCAGTAATGATACATGGAAGACATTATGGATGTTTGCCAATTCGGGCGGCAAGGCAAGTCTATAAGCGACACCTCCGATTCTTTTCAGGATTTCAAATGGTCCGATGTAACGTGGGCTCAGCTTTCCTTTCTTGACGAATCTCATAATGCCTTTTATTGGTGAGACTTTTAAGAAAACTCGATTACCTTCCGTAAATTCAAGATTTCTCCTTCGGTTATCGGCATAACTCTTTTGTCGACTCTGAGCTGTCCTGAGCCTTTCTCAAATTAATGTTATCTTATCTGTGGTTACCTGGACAATTTCTGGCCCCAAAAAGCTTTCTTTCACCAACCTCGTCCCAACAGATGGGTGACCTGCATTTTCTTCCATACAAGGCTTCATATGGTGCCATCTGAATACTGGCTTGGAAGCTATTATTATAAGCAAACTCAATCAAGGGTAAATGGTCATCCCAACTTCCTACAAAGTCATAGACACAGGCCCTCAACATATCTTCTAAAGTTTGGATGGTCCTCTCCGATTGTCCATCAGTTTGGGGATGAAAGGCAGTGCTAACGGTGAGTCTCGTCCCCATGGCTGACTGTAGCCTAGCCCAAAATTTAGAAGTAAATCGAGTATCCCTGTCCGATACAATACTGACCGAAAATCCATGCAACCGCATTATTTCCTTAATGTACAATTGCGCCAGTCGATCCAAAGTATATGTCGTGCGAATCGACAGAAAATGGGTAGCTTTGGTCAGCCGGTCCACAATGACCCAAATAATATCATGCATTGAATTTGTTCTAGGCAAGCCAAAGACAAAATCCATAAAGATGTGCTCCCACTTTCACTCTGGCACGGGTAAAGGCTGCAACAACCCAGCTGGCCTTTGATGCTCAGCTTTTACTTGCTGGCATGTTAGATACTTAGACACAAATAGTGCTACCTCTTTTTTCATATTATTCCACCAAAAGGTTTTCTTCAGGTCCTGATACATTTTAATACTTTCGGGATGTATCGTATAACGAGAGTGATGTGCTTCTTCCAATATAGCTTTCTTCACACTCTCATCATTTGGGACACAAATCCGACCTTTGAATCTTAACAAATCATCACTACATATAGAGAATTCGTCTCTCATTCCCAGCTTCACCTCTTCTACAATTATTATAAGGTGAGGGTCTTTCTTTTGTGTCAATCGAATCTGTTGGATTAATTGGAGTTCTGCCTTAATGTTGGCAATCATACTTACCACACCATTAATGGACGGAGCAGGATGTCAATCCACTATTTTCTCTAACAATCTTATTTCTCGGATCATTAGATGAGCTAAGACTCCTGTAGATTTTTTACTTAGAGCATCGGCCACAACGTTAGCTTTTCCTGAATGATAATGGATTGTACAATCATAATCTTTTAATAAATCCATCTATCTTATTTGCCGCATATTTAAATCCTTCTGAGAGAAGAGGTATTTCAAACTCTTATAATCTGAGTATATTTCGAATTGCTCACCATATAGATATTGCCTCCACATTTTTAAAGCGAATACTATTGCAGCCAGTTCCAAGTCATGAATTGGATATTTTTTCTCACATTCTTTCAACTGTCTGAATGCATATGCTACTACCTTCCCATATTGCATTAATACACCACCCAAGCCTTTATGTGAAGCATCACTATAAATCACAAATCCCCCACTCCCCTCAGGAATAGTTAAAATAGGTGCTGAAGTTAATCGAACTTTTAGTTCTTGAAAACTCTCCTCACATTCACTTGTCCACTCAAATTTGACATTTTTCTGTGTCAATCGAGTCATTGGGGTTGCGATTCGAGAAAATCCTTCTACAAAATTTCTGTAATATCCTGCCAATCCCAAAAAACTTCGAACTTCAGTCACATTACTTAGGTGTTTTCAATTAACAAGGGCTTCAACCTTTGAAGGATCAACTGATAGACCTTCCTTTGATATGACATGTCCTAAAAATGTCACTTGTTCAAGCCAAAATTCACATTTACTAAGTTTGGCATACAATTTCTTTTCTCTTAATATTTGCAATACCATTATTCATGCAGCTTATGTTCCTTCCGATTCTTGAAATAAATTAAAATATCATCGATGAATACCACAATAAATTTATCCAAAAAGGGCTTAAAGTCCCGATTCATCAAATCCATAAATGCAGCCGGTGCATTGGTTAATCCAAAAGGCATGACTAAAAATTCATAATAGCCATACCTTGTTCTGAAAGCTGTCTTGGGAATATCTTCACTTTTAATCTTAAGTTGATGGTATCCAGATCTAAGATCAATTTTTTATAATACTTGTGATCCTTGTAATTGATCAAATAAATCATCAATTCTAGGTAATGGATACTTATTTTTAACTGTCATTTGGTTCAACTGTCTATAATCGACACACAATCTCATGGTCACATCTTTCTTTTTAACAAACAATACCGGAGCACCCCAAGGTGACACACTGGGCCTGATAAAACCTTTATCTAATAATTCTTCTAACTGTTGTTTAAGTTCCTTAAGTTCTGCAGGTGCCATTTTGTAAGGTGCCTTAGAAATTGAGGCTACCCCTGACAATAATTCAATAGAGAATTCAATTTCCCTATCAGGCAGTAATCCTGGCAATTCTTCAGAAAAATTGTCGGGAAATTCTCGGATGACCGGAGTGGTATCCAAATTTTTCTCTTCCTTCCTATCTTCTTTGATATAGTCAAGAAAGCCTTGACACCCTTTTCGAAGGAGGCGATTAGCTCGAATACAGGAAATTAAATATGATGGGGAGTCTTCTTTGATACCATTGAAGTAGAATACTGGTTGATTCGAAATACTAAAGGTAACCATTTTCTTGCAACAATCAATACTTGCATGATATGCAGAAAGCCAATCCATGAGATTACATCAAAATCTTGAATTTCTAGGAGTATTAAATCAACCGACAGTTCCTTTTCTTCTATCTTTATTACACAGGATTTGTACACTATATTAGTGTCACTTGAATTTTCCATCAGTGTGGCTACCTCTAGAATGTATTCTAATTGTTCTGGTTCTACTTTTAAGTGGCATGCAAAGTGTGATGACACAAATGAATGAGTAGATCCAGGATCAATAAAAACATGAGCTACTTTTTGGAAGATAATAAGAGTACCTTGGATCACTGATTTTGAGGCCTGAGCGTCTTGCTGGGTGATGTCAAATACTCTTCCCTTCATCTGAGGCTTTTGAGCTATTGTTCCCTGCTTTGAAAGCTGTTGTATCTGTAAACTAGGACATTCTCTAATCTGGTGCCCCAATTTTTCACATTTAAAATAGGCTCCAGTATTCCAATAACAAGGGCTCGATCCATGGTTTTTCCCACATTTTTTACATGGTTCTATTAGGCTTTGAAGTGGCAAGAGCCTTGGCTTCTTATTTGCCCTTTCAAACTGATGTCGATTAGATGGTGTGGGGGTCTAACCAGACTTTTCTGATTTTTCGTCTTTTGGTAATCTACAAAATCTTTTTCAACAATTTGGGCCCGATCCACTATTTTAGCATAAGTTTTCAATTTTAAGATTGATATTCTGCTTCTAATAGCTGGCCTGAGACCCCTTTCAAACTTTTTCACCTTTCTTGCCTCATTGTTAATCATATGTGGTGCAAACCTGGCCAATTTACTAAATTTGGCCTTGTATTGTGCTACTGTCTGGTTTCCTTGGATTAATTCCAAAAAAACCATTTCTTTTTGGTCTCGAATAAAATCTGGGAAATACTTTTCATTAAATGCCTTTAGAAATACCTCTCAAGTCAAGCGTTTATTTTCTTTGACCAATACTCCTTTTGCCATTCGCCACCAATGTTGATCTTTACTTTCTAACATAAAAATTGCCAAGGCCACCTTCTTATCATCCGGACATTCCATAACCTCGAATACTTTCTCTAATTGCATAATCCATCCCTCAGCTTTCAGTGGGTTTACGCACCCTTAAAAGAAGGTGGGTTCAATTTCTTAAATTGTTCGATATTACTCCCACCATTTTCCGTAACTGACTGCTTGGGTGGATTATTGTTTTCCATCTGATGTTGTATTAGAGCAACCATATTTTCGAAGGCTTTGTGAATTCCTTCCATATTAGCTTCAGCTATTCTGGATCTTGACTTTGTCCCTGTCTGTACACACAATAAATGTGATTTTAAGTACATTCTTTTTAAATTTCTTAAGAATCTTAAACCTATTGCTCTGACACCATAATTCTCACGCCCTAAGAATTTACAATATTGATATTCTTGAGATGTGACAGTCAAAACATATATACATCTCATTGAAAGGAAAAATTTACAGTGGCGAATTCTTACAAAGTAACAAAAGAAAGTTTAAGCACAACTACAGTATCTTCCAAAGTTGATCCTGACGAGCACTCAAAATGAAACCGCAGTTATCCTGAAAAAATGTTTACCATAATTTGATGAGTTTGGCTACTCAGTAAGTGATCATCATAATACTAAAAATAATCATGATTGAAAGATATCAATATTTTCAAAAAGGAGATCTATTAACAGAAATGCATTAACAGTTTCACTTTCAAAAAATGCGTAACTAACTATAATCTGAATAATTTAAATGCATATAACATTTTAACGGCAGTGCAAAATTCAAAGGATTTCACAAAATACCCTACTGACGTCCCAAGTAGGTCACCTTTATACCCCATCAGTATCCTGATGGGTCCACTTAATCCCTATCGGCATCTTAGATAGGTCTACTTAATCCCTGCAGGTCCACTTATACCTCAACGGCGTACCGGATGAGTCCACTTAATCCCTACCGGCGTCCCAAATAGGTCCACTTATACCTCACCGGTAAACCGGATGAGTCCACTTGCATACTTAAAGTATTTCTAAATCTCTTTAAACATTCGAAAGCAGCAATATCATGTACTCAACATATCACTGAAATCACTAATATGAATTTCACTAAAACCATTAATAACAACCACTTTCAATAACATTTCAAAAATAACTAATCAAATATTTTGGGCTCAAATTTAAGAAGGTAGCAGTTCGTAAAGACATTCTAGCATAATTGTAAATGTATAGAAAAAATCTTATAGAAATTCAAGAATACGGAATTATCACATTTTATAGGATGTCAATTCGCAAATAAACATTTCACAGACAATGCTATAATCAATTGTAAAAATATCAGTTTTCATATAATAAGGCAGTCATTTGCGCATGAATTTTACAATGTCTAAATAATCAAAAACAGTAGAAAGAAATCTCACAATTTTAGCAAAAGCAGAACTATCACATTTATTTCTAATAATTTTATTTCTAAAGTTTTCTAACAATAGACAAGAAAAATAAATACATAAATTTATTTCTAAGAATTTACAGCATTTAAAATTTCTAATATCATAATTTTATTAAAAATATT
>NW_006496825.1:1587184-1598012 GCF_000471905.2 Amborella trichopoda | reverse complement strand
AGTCACTTACCTAAAATATTTGAGAGGGAGCTTCCGATAAAAATTCGGCTAGAGAGAGGAGCTTACTGTGTTTGTAAGAGGGAGAGCCAGAAAGAAGTTGTTAGGCGACGTCTTACCTATCATCCTATTTAATTTCTTTTAAACACCTCCACCTCATGTATGAGGTGTCGCATTAAAAGTCCGCTTTTATCATATGAAAACCACGTCCACTAAAGGACGTGGCAAGGAAGCAAGCAAAAGCTTGAAGCAGGTAAAAGCTTATGAAAGTAGTGATGGTCCCTAACGACCATCATGCTCATACGAACCATCACTTATTCAAAAGTTCATTTTCTTCCTTTTTTTTTTTCTTTTTTTTTTTGAAATTTTAGGATTATTATACTGGGATTTCTATCTTCTCTAGGATTTTCAATTCAGAGATTTCTCTAAAGCTGTCAGTCTTTCTCGGGGTCTGAAAGAGAATTTCCTTATTTTTCTAAGGGTTTTGTGATCTCTAGAGGTTGGATATGAATTCTGATATTTTCTCTAATTTTTTGGGATTTTTGAGTATTTTTCCTAAATTTTTAAGAATGTTCTAAGGGTTTTTCTTATTTTTTGTATTTTTAGATAAATTTCTTAATTGTAGAAATTTCTAAGGTTTTTTTAGTCTCTTTTTTCTCTCTCTTTTTGGGTTAGGCAGAGAGGGTATTTATAAGATTCAATTGGTGATTTTTCCTAAAATATTTGGAGTTTTATTGAAATTTTTTGGACTTATCGTGAAGTTTTAGCCTTATCTAATTAATTAAAATGTGTTTACTGCATCATCAAATGCGTTGACTGCATCATCATCCCCCGTCTGGGCCTATCTGGCCCGTTACGCACGGCTCGCGGCCTGATAGTTGGGTCTCACTGGGACTACATTATCATTTGTTATAGCTTTTTATCCATAGGTCTTTTTCAGACAATTCTTAGACCGTTGGAAAGCTTTTGGGCTGTACTTCAAATTGGGATAGGATTTGGATAATTTTGGGGTAAATAAATTCGTTCTATTATGATAATATGGCCCTAAGGGTTCATAAAACCATAGAATTTTCCAGATTTAAAATGGGGTGTCTACAGTAATTTATATATTTATTAATTTATATATAGTAATTATAGAAGACCTAATCCCCACAGTATATTTTTTGAAGACGAACGGTGGGGATTACATCATCACTTCTTTCTCCCTCAACAAAACACACCATTGAGTTAGGGTTTCTCTAAATCTCTATAAACCCATCCATCTGCCATCGTTTTTCCGTTGTGCCATTTCTCTACGTCATGCCACCTCGCTTCTCTCTCTCTTTAAAAACACACACGACCATCCGTCATCACTATGCCGCTGTGCCATTACTCTTCACGAAGCCACCATTACTATACGCATCTGCTAGTACGAGTGCTCCTCTATTATACCATTGAAACACAATCGCTCCAAAAAGGTATGCCAAATCCATTCTTTATTTTTATTTATTCTTATCAGTATTTCTAGGGTTCTTGTGAGCAAAAAATATTTTCTGCCAAAACCTAGATTTCTTTCTCATCCCCGCCAAATTTGAGATATCTCTCTATCTCATTTCTTATTTTTTAATTTAATTTTTATTATTGTTAAAGATCTTCTTGCTCGATCCCTAGAAATAAAATAAAGCTCTGTTCACAAATATACCCTAACAGAGTGGTTGTTGAAGTACTTTTGAGTTTATTTTGTGTTCTTCACACATTTCTGTTTAAAATTACCCTAACACTATCAAATCCTAATATGAGCTATGCAATTGACCATCTGTGAGAGTGATGCCCAGATATTTTTCCAACAGTGAATCAGTACCGCACTCCATCCTTTCTGCTCATCTACTGATTTCTTCTTAAGTACTATTGATGCCCATAAATTTGTCTTGTGCATATTAACTCTTTCTCCAGAGATAATCTCATGGAATTTAAGGAAGAGCCATAGATTTTGATCATGCACTTGTGTTGCTTCATTAATGGGTAAGTGTTGGGTGTATTTTTAGTCACTCTGATAAACACTCGGAAAGATTGAAGAGATTATAAGACATAGGTTCTGACGAATGACAAATGAATGTTCTAACAGTGGATGAGATATGTAAGCTCTATAATCTTAAAACTTTGAATGTTGAATATACTCCTTAGTCACCATATGAGACTAAGTATGTTCTAACAGATGCCCGATAAGCTGAAGATGTTAATATGAGAGCAAATGTATTTTGTTGAATGCTCAATAAATTCAAGATGTCAATATAAAGCGGGGTCTCTGATGCACACTTGATAACTATCTTGACAAACGGTGAATAAGATATGAACATGGTTTTTTTAGAAGACCTGTTAAGATATGCCTCTGATATGATATGATATGAAGATATGAGATATATTATATGCTCAAGATTCATGATATGAAGGCCCCAATATGCCTTCGAAACCTTGATTTGTTAGTCAGCCCTATATGTTCTAACTTACGATCAATAATGATATGATACCAATGACTCGTCAAACAAGCATGTTTAATTTTTATTTACAAATGATGATAGAAGATTTAAAACCATCTCATTATGAGATAGGTTCTAGTATACATATACTCCTAAGGCCTTGATATACCTCTCATTGATAATGTATCTTTCTGATTCATCGTCAATCACATATGTGTATCATAACTCTATAATATATCTTTCTGATTCATCGTCAATCACATATGTGTATCATAACTCACGTTTGATGATAAGAGACTATGAAGACGTTTCAATTTGAGACAAACTCTGAGATACATATACTCCCATGGCCCCTATATGACTCTTTACTGGATATTGGACGAGTTTTGATGAGATGTGATATGGCTCTTTTAATCCATCGTTGGTTAAGGATATAAGGACCGACAAATGGGCTATAACGAAACCTCACCATATAATATTAAAATGGGGTAAATCCTTAAAAGATATAAATGCCTCTGAGTCAATATTTAGTGTTGGCTTAACCCTGGAGTCCACATCCACCATTAGTCAAGATATGCCTTGACAGACGCCCCAAAACATTATTTTTTGGGATTGAGCCGAGATTTATAGGGAATTATGTTTGAGGCATCATATCCCTCACCTTGAAACTGAGGTGGCTTATCCCATCATCTGCATACCTCGATAATTGAAGCCTTAAAAGCTTTATACTCTGTATGTTACAGCTAGGATGACCCCCGAGTGACCAAAACTGAGATTTCTCTCTTGATATGAGGTATTTTCTCATAAGACCAGAACTATTCGATTCCTGAGTTAAGTCCCTAACACCCTTTAAATATATGGAATTGTTTAATTTATATAGAGGAAGCGGTTACATCCGCAATGCATTGGTTTCGCTAACGCAATTTTCAGCAGAAACACAATTACTTTGATGAACGATATCTCTTTCATCTGTGATCCATTTAAGACAATACTTGGACCATTGTATTCATCTTCGAGTCCTCTTTCATTTCCCAAATTTCATAATCAAAAGGTTCACCATTAGAGCGTGGTTCAAGAGCTATGAATATGTATCGATTTGCACTACATAAGTCTAACTGACGGGGGATGAAAGATAACAAATTCCAGATTTTGCTCATGCGATATCTTTGCTAAAATTGAAGTCTGCAAGTTCAAATTTCGAAATACTATAAAGACAAGCATGGATCAGGATATGAGTGCATTCAAATTCATTTTAAATTTTATGGTTATCCAAATTTGAAACAACATCGTGAATATCAACATGTGAAGATGCAAGATGCAGATTTGTGGATGAATAGACATTGAAGATTGCCGTTCTCATCAATTGAAGATTTATGAGTACTTATTAATGAAGGCTATATAAACCCATCTTTCGATTAGAGAGGGGTCGCATCAGTTGAATTCTTGGTGGTTCGATTTTGTTTGGTTCGATTTTATTGGATTATGATAAGGTTGAATCATTGCATTTAAAGAGAGAGAGAGAGAGTGTGTGTGTGTGTGTGATTGTGTACACAGTGTGTGAAGAAACAATCTACTACATGATTGTCTTTTGTAACATATCTGAGAAAAGAAAGAGAGAGAAGTTTATCTTGTTTTCATTTAAGCTCATTTGAAGCCCGATTTTGAAGAAGGAGCTGGCTGCACAAACTGTAGTTCTGCATTGCAGTTCAGGTATATGGGTCAATAGACCCTTGGTAATGCATTTTATTTGAGTGAGTTTATATGTTTTCTTTTTTAGAATCGCATCTATAGGTTTCAAGACCCGAATCAAGGGTATTTGGTCTAGATTTAAACTGATGTAAATTGTAACATATGATTAAACTTATGAGACTGTTATGTTTCCAGCATGTGATGTAAAAACATGTGTTTCTATGATATGGAATGCACAAGTGAATTTGGCCCCAAGTGTGATGCTCTCTGGTCATTTGTTTGGAGTCTAATGTTTATTTAAACATGTTAATCGATATAAGCATCGCATTTTTCGGAGAGTCCCGTAAGATATCCACTACATGCTCTAAATGAGAGATGATAGGGCCATGTGAAGAGATAAGCAGACCCGATATGAGGCCATTGTGCATTGCACCTGAAAGTAACCAACTGAAAGATTTTACCAGTAGGGTATATAGAAATAGAGAGAGGGGATCAGCTTGACGTAATCTCCGTGATGCTTTAAAGTATATACATGTTAATCCATTAATAAGAATTGAGAAATGCATGGATGTTAGCCAACCCCTTATCCATATTTTATATCTATTTCCAAATACCATGAGTCTCATAACATTATCCAAGTAGTCCACTCTACCCCTATCATAAGTCTTTGCAAAATCATTCTGACAAAATACCCCTTTTTTTCCATCCTTCTAGTAGAATGGATAACCGCTTGTGCAATTAAAACCCTAAGCAAACATTCCTCAAGAATTCTAGAACTATATTCCATATATTACTGAACTTTATGCGTCGCCTCCCTATTTTATGCCTTACACTGCCCCGTATAGGCTATATGTATTCTAACACCATAGTCTATCCTTCACAATCTCTAGATCCACCTAATAAGAGCCAAGGAGCCTCTAATATATTTTAAAATACTCTCGTACAAGTCATCTTGCCTATCCCCCAATCTCATGTAATGATTCAGTCTAATTCAACATCTGCCTCCTTTGGAATCCATATTAAGGACCATTAGTTTTTTTCCTTTTTTTATTTATGTGATTTAAACCATAATTTTATCTTTTAAATGAATTTTTAAACCCTTAATCTGATTTATTTCAAACCCCAGTTTTTCCTTTCATATGATTTAAATTTAATTATGATTTCGATGCACTTTATTAGTCCTCATCTTTATAGTCATCACAAAGGTGGTATATGAAATTTTTGGCCGAACCCCTTTCGCAACAAAGTTCTTATGGCAAATAATATTTTAAAGAAGTATTGAAATGATCACCTTTAAACAATACTGTACTCCAAATTGATGGTGTTGAATTCACTTGTAAAGTTCATATCTATCTTCATTGTGAAAGATGGACTATGTGATAATGCACGGTGTATATATTTTAAAAAAAATTGTATCTTTCACTGGCAAGATCACTAATAATGTTTAATTACAATTAAATTTTACTTGAAATAAATAGATAAAGAAAAATAGGATCTCACTTGCTACCATCTAAAACAAAGTTTTTACACAATAATAAAAAGCCTAGACTTTTTGTTTTATGGGAAAAGAGAAACATTACATAAGTAAAAACTTTAAAGAAGTAAAATCAATGGAGATTACCTCAACCAAGCTTAATCTACCCCACGTCGAGTCTCCTCCTTCTGATGGTGCTCGAGATCTTTGATCGGTCTCTTGATTCTCCTTCTTATGAAAAAACTCAATCAATGCATATAGATCTTGATCTAGAACCACCCACTTAAAGCCTCGATGCTTTAGACTAATTCAAGCCCCTTGGCTTGATGCTTATGAAAGATAGAAACCAAAAGATGAGGGAGAAAGCTATTGGCTAAGGGCTTGACCCCTTTGCTACCCACCAAGATAACCTAGCCTAGGTGTGCCCCTTTACAACCCAAAATAGAGAGAAGGAGATACTAGGTTGGGGCGTGGCCCCCTTAATGGTTTAGAGAGAGAGGTAGGCTAGGTGGGGCATGCCCCTTAGATTAGCTTGAGAGAGAGAGAGAGAGATAGAGATGTTAACCTAGTTGGAGAGTGCTCCTTATAGAGAAATAATCTTAGAGAGAGAAGAGAGATAAGAGGTGTAGAGATTATGGGAGAGGAATAATCATTTTTATATATTTTTCATGTATTAAAGTTTGTCATAAATTATAGGAGTAAATCTTGACCGTCGATCCAAAAAGACTTGTGGAGTAAGAGATGTGAGTTATTTATTTCTTAGATCCATCATCAAGATGCTAAAGAACATGCTAAAACCATATCCTCCCTTTCATAAACTTATTACCATTAAATAAGTTAAATAAGGAAATATTTCTGTATTTTCTCTAATAGTAAATATTCATTTCTTATTTCTCAATCAAACCTTATTGTTTATGAAGAATTTATAAAACCACATGTTTCATTTCTTTAGTGCAAGTCGGGTTCTATCCACAAAAAGGAAAGCCAACTAGCATGAGATGGTTTTCACATTGTTTAGTAAGAAGGCTACTCTGCATGGGAGGGGTGTACTGTCACAACCCCGCCCCCTGACCTCTGCCTTCCCAAACCGGAGGACGACATAGTGCAGAATCGTGACTGGAGGTCGCGTATGTCACTCAGGTAGAAGTGGTATCAACACATGTTAAGAGTACGGAATCAAAGTAAACCACGAGAAATCAATAAAACTCATCCACCAAGCACTAAAAACTGAAATAAATTAGAACCATTTCATAGCTATATACAGTCAACACTTAGGCACCACATAAACATTGGTGTTGAAAATCCTATATTCTACTACAGCGACATGTCCCACTTATCAAAGGCATAACTCCCAATTCATGAGGAATCCTGGGATGATTTCAAAAGAAAATTTCAAGTAGGAACACCCATCCATCCAACAAACCAATTTGGAAGCATTTGGATCTCAATTGGTCAGTCAGAACCTCATGACAACATAGATCAATTCTCAATTCTGCTAAGTCCTGTCAACAGTGACATGTATGCACAAATCGAAGCATAACTTTCAATCTAGTAGGAATTCTGAAATACTTTCTCATGCAACTTCAAGCACACTTAGAAATACAACTAAGGCTTGGGACCAATAGGACCCCATTTGGTCAGCCAAAACCCATGGCAACAAAGGTCACAGTTTTGAAATTCAGTGAATCTACTAATGAGTGACACGCCTCCATAATTTGGATCAGAATTTCACAATCATAGAGAATCAGAACTGGATTAAAACACCAAAATCACTATAGAATTATGTATCTTTAAATGGCCATGATTTCATGTCATTTGGACTTCAATAGGTCAGACAAAGTCTCAGTGCAACAAAAGCAATGTTATTGGAAATTATCACAATCTGCTAACAGTGACATTTAAGCACAAAATGAAATACATATTCCAAACTATCAATAATCTCAACTGGACATAAACATAAAAACTCAAAGTAGACTTAGAGATCTTTCTAATGGTAGTAATTTTAAGTAATTCTAAGATCATTTGATAGGCCAACAGAGAGTCACAAGAACCTCAATTCTCCCTGGAATTCTACAGTCCAGCCATAACATACTTCAAAGATCAAAGTATAACTTCTAAACTACATAAGATAACCATATGAAACCAATTCTAACTTAAACTAGACTCATGAAATTGTCCACACAAATTTCTGGGCTCAACAGAAATTACAATAGTGTATATCATATCTTACAATCAAGACCCACTTTCTGAAAAACAAAACACAAAACATACATACAATCCTATTTATTCACAAAATTTCTATACATACTCAAAACCCAACTCATGCTTAGTTCAATAATTCATTCATGCTTAAATCTCATACTTTCATGCTTAAGAAACATGCTTCATACTATGGACATATAATAGCATAATCTACTTACTCTGTGCTGCAATGGTGATCCCAACTCCTTCACACAGCCACTTCCCCAAGCTTCTCCCACAAGGCTCAAAGGGGATGGAATTCTAAGCGTTTAAAGGGCAAAAAACGTGGGGGAGAGAGAGAAGGTGAAAAACTCTTGAGAGGGATGGGGTGGGGGTACTTATAAGCATAAAAAGGAGATAACATGCAAGTAACAAGTGTCATTCATGCAAGGGCTAAATGACATGCAAGTGCCATGTGGTGCTCATGCTCATGCAAGTGTCATCTTTTGCTCATGCTCATGCTCATGCAAGTATCATGTAGTGCTCATGCTCATGCAAGTGTCAGGGAATAACATACAAGTGGCTCGCAAGGCAAACAAGTGGCATTCATACAAGCACAACATAAAAAGATTCCCCCCTGGCATTTACGCACAACGCTACACAGCCGGCGCTACATACACGGCGATAGCGCTCTCTCTCTCTCTCTACACAGGTGATGCTGGCTCTTCTCTCTCTCTCTCTTCATAGCCGACGATAGTCCATTTTCACGCGCGACGCTACCTTTATTTCACGCAGACGGTGCTAGGCCAATTTTCACACACGGTGATAGCCTTCTTCATTAGTGTCGGGCATGTGCTTCCTTCTCTTCTACTGTCATGAGTGTCTTAGTCCAAAAAATTGGGATCCTTACACATGGCACCCATTGTGGCCTCCCATGGGCCCCACCCAATTCAACAAAATTATTAAATGGGCCCCCATGTGTAATGGTAGGTCCCAAATATTTTTAGAAATAATAAAATTTGAATTTTTAGGATTTAAATCTTCTTTATTTATTTAAGGCTTTTAGAAAATGAATTTCTCTTGATTTATAAATCCAAATGACAAAATTAAAATATTAGAAGATGCATAAAAATTCAAATAAACATTTTAAAAATCAAATAACATAAAATTAAGTAAATTAAATGAATTTTGATGGGAATCGGATCCGAATAGGTTTAGGATTTAATCAAGGCACATAAGCACTTCACCTTCAACTATGGACCACGATCCACACCAGCTTTCTTAAGGTCTTTAAAGGCCACATAAACCTAATACATTGTCCATCTGTCATGGGGAATAAGCTATAGGTGTGGGTATGATATACCACAGAATATCCGTCTGATGTACGATACACTTCACCAACACTGGGTGTGGTGATTTTTATTGCTTTGGCCAAATAAAGGTTACCCCGGGGATGTGAAAGTTCAACTTTTGGGATCCTATAGCGTCCAACTGATGTGAATGGATACTTGAATAGTGCACAAGCACTTTTCAATGGTTTTTATTGAATTCAATATCATCCAATTGCTTAAAAAGAATTTTGTATGTTATTTTTTTTTATAAAAAATAAGATTTATCTGAAATTTAGGGTATAGATGTATATTTATATGGTGCACCACATTTATACCACAATTAATAAAGTATATTTATTCTTAAATAGAAATAAAAGGGTTTGGTTTCTATAAGGTTGCAACCTTAAACAATCCAATTAAGGCGCACCTCCATATTTTATCATAACATGTAATTTTGGTGTAAAAAAATTCTCAGGATTATCTTAAAAGATATTTTTGTCTCTAATGATAAAATTTTAAACTCCAAAAATTGTTAAAATCATGCAAATCTATAAACATATGGAAATATTGAAAATAGACCTTCTAGATACTATGCTGCAAGATGCATATTCATACATTTCGAAGTCGAGATGATCAATTAGAGGGTTTTTCAATATTAAAACATTATTTTCTGATGGATTTTTTTGATGCATCTTTAATTCTACATTTTAAGGTTGCAACCTTATATAAAACTTTTTTCAAGATAAAATATGAAACACTTTTGTGGTCGTTGGATATGGCCATGTTTAGTATGAACCATTGGAAGGGTGGTTTGTGCGCCCTTCTACTGTCCACATGATGTGGACGAGAGACTTTTCCTTCACTTATTTTGTAATCTATGCTAACAACATTATCAAAAGATGAAACATGGTATATACCAAGGATTATGCAGATACTATACAGTTCAGGTATACACTAGAGGGCTATCAAGGTCCAATAGATGGATGGCTACTAATAGTTGGAGTAGGTCTCACTTGCTCTCAAAAGATCTATTTATTAGTTGCATAATGATGAATTATCAAAATGAAGTTTTACAGTCTTGTAAAAAGGTGAGATTTGCATAAAGTTACAACCCTAAATAATCAAAATAAGATGCACCTCCAAACTTTGTCATACGATGTAATTTTGGTGTCAATAATATTTCAAACGGCTTGAGAATCTATTTTCAATTGTAATTATAAAATTTTAAACTCTGAAAAGGCCCAAATCAAGCAAATCTATAAGCGCATGAAAATCTTCAAAAATAGACGGTCTCCATAATGTGTTGCAAGATGTACTTTTTAGGGACATAAAGTCTTCTTTTTTTTTTCTTCCAAATCCATATATTTCGATGTTGAGATGATCAATTAGATGGTTTTCCAATATCAAAATAGCATTTTCCAATGGATTTTTGAGGTGCACCTTAATTCTACAATTTAAAGTGTTTAACCTTATATAAATATTTTGCAGATTTTACTCTCTTTTAGGGCGCATTTGTTCTTCGGAAAGATATCTTCTGAAAAGTTGAATTGTTTGCTTTGGAAGGTTTAAATACGTCTTGGGTATGTGTTTGATAACCTGCTGAAATGTTAAGAAAGTTATGGGTACTGTGTTGATAACACATACATATTAACCACATAAATATAAATATAAAACATATATAACATAATATAATATAATAT
>NW_006496825.1:1549154-1574281 GCF_000471905.2 Amborella trichopoda | reverse complement strand
AATTCCATATTATTCAAAGAGATAATGAGAGAGATGATGATTCTGAGGCCACCCTATCCCAGCCATATTATTCACATATTGAGTCCCAACAGCAACAGTGTAGGGATGAACACGAAATACTGTAAATTAAATACTGAATGGCGGTTCATGCAGGGAAAGAACATATCAATATTCGCATATTCATTCAAAAACATGAAAATTCTTAATGGAGTACCATCATTTTTTATTGAATTCCTAAAAAAAAATATTTATAATAAATTTTAATAATTTTTTCGAATTTTTTTTAAGCTTTATTCTGACCGATTCACCCGATTCCCGATCCGGATCTCTGATTCGCTGATCCGGATCGGTTTTTTGGAAGCCCGATCGGGATCACTGATCCGTTTTTTAAACCATTGCTTTATACCCAAAAATAAATAAATAATAATTTTGAGCTCTTAAAATTGTAGTTCTTATTGCGAATGAAAGGACGGTCTAGAGTTATATATAGTTTAATTGAGAGCTGTCGTGACAGACTTCTGGGGTCCGTCAATGATTTAGGAATGGACAGTTCCATCAAATACCTTTTTAGCTTCAAAACACTATTCATTATTAAGAGAGCCTCTCAGCAAAAAAAGCCATAGTCCACTGGGGTCATGGCCGTCAAAATGGGACTACCGATGGTGGAGATCTATTGGAAGCCACCAAAAGAGAATATGAATTCAAGGGTGGGTCAAACACCCTCCCATCATGGTGCATTATATGATTGGGCAGTCACGATGAAAATGGACTATGGTTTCCCATAGTGCACCATACTTGTACTACTGTTGCTTCCATTCCTATTTTATATCTGAATAGAGGATGTAGTTTCTATAACCCTATGCTCTATGGGGAAAACAGGAAAGCCTCCCTTGGATTCTGATTGTAAAGTACTTTGGGTATCGTAAATCTCCATAATGGTTCTAAAATCAATTTTTAACATTAATTAAGAAATTTTTTGAATCTCAAAAAATGCTACTGATCATGTTGATCCGTAAAACAATTATTTTTAACGTGAAACGGATGGTCTAGATAATTTTTAGGGTTTGAAATCTTTTTTATTTTTATTTTTTTGACAACCATAATAGTGAAGATGATCGATTTGGAAGTTTTTTTTATGCCATAATTGCAATTTTTGATGAGTTTTGGGGAGGCTTATTTGGAGAGGGTTGTTGTCCTATCAAATAATTTTTCTTGAATAAAACCCTCTAACCTATAACATAACTAATCTGCACCCAAAATTCTCTACATTTTTTTTTAGGGAGAAACTATTGATCGTTTATATATAGTGGTCAAAATTATTCTTAAATTTGAAAATAGTTGGTTGTAAGAGCGTCTTTAAGTAGACATGAAATTCGAAAAAACAAAATTCTTCAGACTTCGTAACTCATCCTAAACTATCTAAATTAACATCTAATGAGTGAAAAATGATTATATATACAAAAGATATATTATGTCTTTTTAGACCATCCCTTTTCTTTATTACATGGGCAATGCCCCCTAATGTATTTTATTCCTGTATCCAACGCGCTTTGGCACAATCATGAAATCTCTCTCTCTCTATCTTAAATTTACATTGAGCTTTTGACGCCCCAGGAAATGATATTTACAATCTCCATGACAACAATCACCTATGCATTTTATAATATAAAAAAGGAAACAATCCCTATCCATTTTGGGCCCATAACTCCATTTTTCTACATTACTTTTTGTCTTGAAAAAAAAATATCGACAAACCCTTCCCACCAGAGTCTACCCTACCCGGACTTCTCCAACCCTTTCTCTCCTAACTCGCTTGACCAGCCTCGTCACGCCCTATTTCATTTCATTCGCCAATGTTTTTAAAACATATATATATATATATATATATATTTTGAAGAAGCATCACTGTTTTACCACTACCACTACTTAATCCCAGTTGTAATTGTAGCTGTAATACATAATAGAAAATAGTTTCAATTTTATACTATTTAAGTAAGGTGCACCTCAAAAATCCTACATTTATGTGTTAGAGAACCCGATCTCAACTTAGAGATATTCGAGATATAGAGACGTGAAGAAAAAAACAAGATTTTCAAATTAAAAAAATAGTGCATCTTGTAACAAGTTTTACAGACAGCCTATTTTTAATATGAGAAATGACCTTGTGAGCCCATGTGCATAGAATCTTAAAAGATCATCATTAAATTTGACACAGATCTTTACATATTCATGTGATAACTTTTATGTGGGAAAGACCGGTAAAATCATTACTTTTTTACGATATTCAAATCCATTTATATTATTTTTAAAATTTAAAATTTTATAACTAGGGATCAATATAGATTTTCAAGTGTTCCGACAATGAAACAACATCTCTAAACAAATTTTAGATATAAGCCTTATTTCTAGAGGCAACCTTCCAAAAACATCACCCAAATAATACAACTCATAAGACTCCCTCCCTTTTCCCTCTTTACGGTGTGTGACATTTTTTAATTAATTATAAATTATGAATAATAACAATAATGATGAAATAGTTAGCTATAACCGGTTTCACACATTTGGGGTCCTCCCCCTCCTTTCACTGTCGGTAATGGGGAGATTCTAATCACAATAAAAAGCAAGCAGCGCTTCCGTTTCCCTCATGTGTTAGGGGGTGGTGTCGGGTGGGGTGGAGCTCCTCCAAGTTCATGGATCGCGTTTCTCTAACACCTGCCGACGCCTGGCTCTCCACGCCTCAACCTTGGCCTTATTACCAAACCAAGGTAACTACCCTTTCATTCCCTTGAATCCACGAACAATGCCCAACTCTCTCTCTCTCTCTTAAATGTGATCTCAGTATGAAATCTGGTTATTCAGCTTCTCTCTCTAAATGATGTGAAATCTCAGCTTTTCTCTCTCTTAATGTGATCTTAGTGTGAAATCTGGTTATTCAGCTTTTCTGTCTAAATAATGTGAAATCTCAGCTTTTCTCTCTCTTATTGTGAAATCTGGTTATTCAGTTTCTCTCTCTTAACATTGTGAAATAAAGCCGTTCAATTTCACTAATGGCTCTCTTTCTCTCTCTAGAGTGTCGAGGAGCTGAAGCAGTCCCTAATGTCCGCTGTATTAGAGCTTGAATCCACGCAAATGGCGGCCCGAGAGGAGCTCCGGAGGGGCGAGGAGGAAAGAAAGCGCCTCGCTTTACTCCTCAAAGCCACCTGTGTAGAGAGAGATGAAGCCAAAGAAAAATGTCTGCAACTCCGCCAGACCCTCCTCCACAGCACCATCAACGAAAACATGGGCCTCCAAAACCTGGCCGGATTCTCTGACAACTCCCCGCAAAATTCTGCCGGAAAATCCCACAAGGCTGGGGACTCCAATTCCAACACCACCGACTGTGAAAGCATCACATTCGTCTCCTCTTCTCCTAATCAATCCATCTTCCATGACTTCGACGACCCACTTGAATCTGACCCACCATTGCCGGAATCCAGCAAAGCATCACTGGAATCCGGTACCCAACAATTGCCTGAGAAAGGGAAGCTGTTAGAAGCGGTGATGAAAGCCGGACCGCTCTTGCAGACACTGATGCTGGCCGGCCCTCTTCCTCAGTGGCGCCACCCTCCGCCCCCTCTCGACTCCTTCGACATCCCCCCCGTTGGGGTTGGAATTGGGATCCCAAACAACAATTCTTCTCCTTCATCAATGGCTATGGCTAAGAAATGGCCATTATCCTCCTCTTGTGATTACAGCATGGCCCAAGCACACCCCTCAAAGCACCAGAGGCTGGCTTAGCAGCTGCACATGTTTTCTTTCTTAGGACCCCTGAATCGGCTTTTGATAAGGTAACAAACATTGTACTATATGCTTAATTTCCTGACTATAGCCGCCTGCTTCTAGTGTGGAGAGAGAGAGAGAGAGTGAGGAAGTGTTTTGGACCTTAATCATTTTTATTGATTTGTTAGGTTGAAAGAGGTGGATTTATAATTAACGTGATTTTAGTTGCTGAGCTTCATTGATCCTTTCACTAATTGGCTTGTGAATGAATCTAAATTTCCATGTTTCTTTTTTTTTCTTTTTTTTTTTATTCTTCAGTGGTAGGATTAAAAGTTTTAGCAAGAAGTATTGCAATCATCAGTTCCTTTACCAATCACGCCCAAGCCCAATTACTTCCTTTTTTTTTCAGTTTTTTTGGATATCTTTATAAAATTTTTAACCTACTTTTTTCTTTTCTTTTCTTTTTTTTTTTTCCCTCGTGGATCACTCGAGATTTGGACCCTTACCCTCGGTGAGAATCGAGTCCGAGAGTTCGAGACTTCGTCACAGGGTCAAGTGATATGGGAATTGGTTGATGGACCAAAAACCTCTTAAATTAGTGTTGTCAAGTCCAAGATGATCACTATTAGTCTCCTCAATAAACGAATTTGATTTTTAGCTAAAAACCAGCAGCAATAGATTCGGACTTTAGCCGTCTTTTGGACGTCTAGATGAAGTCCTTTCGCAGACGCGACAAAAGCAATGGATTGGATTGGATTGGATTGGGTGTGAGGTAACACACTCCATCCATCCGTAAACCTTTGCTCGGATATACATGTGAGTCTACATAGTCCATATTCCAAGTTTGGACAATACTTCACTATTTTAGTACAATACTTTTTTTTTTTAGATATGAAATATTATACTGATATTTATGGTATTTATACCAAAAAAAAAAACAGGAAGCAGTTTCTATTTGGTATGGGCTCTATGAAAACAAGAAACGCCTCACCATATATCATAGGAAAGCACTTTCGGCTGTGAACACTTATTTTTCGGTGAAATGGACGGTTTGATAGTTTCTAGAACCTTATATTTGGCTAGTAGAAAATATTAAAATGTACGCAAGCTTTCCCTCTTTTCAATAGAGAAATATGTACATTGGAATAAAAGACTAAAAAATAGAGTTCATATTTGGAAAAAGTTTATATAGGTTGCAACCTTAAAATGTAGAATTACATATGCACCTCAAAAATCCATTGGAAAATATTGTTTTAATGTCAAAAAAAATCTCTAATTGATCATCTTGACATCAATATGTATAAATATGAAAAAACAAAATATTTTGAGTCTTAGAAATTGTGCATCTTGCAATACATTAACTAGACCGTCCATTTTCAAGATTTTCATATGTTTATAGATCTACTTTATTTTAACCATTTTTGGAGTTTAAAAATTTATAATTGAATGTAAGAATATATTTTAAGATAACCCTAAAAATATTTTTCATCAAAACTACATGTTATGATAAAATTCGGTGGTGACACCCTTGATATTTTAGATGAGCACAATATTGTATCATAGTGAGAGCCAAAGTCCCCCCACCCCGTTTTGTTAATACAAAGAAAGGTTTTATCTTTTTGAATCTCTCTTTTTCTTTTACCAACTTTTAGCGAAAGACTAAGAAAAAATTGAAAATCGAATCTTTGGTTATTACCTTTGGTTGGTGTAGGATATTATTTTTGCTTTTCTTTTCTTTCCTACTGTTATTCATTTTTGTCCCCACATTTCCCTTATCTTGGACCCTTGGATTCCTTTCTGGCAAAGCATGCGTTCACAGGATAATCGATGATGTTTCACTATAATTTTCTAGTGGCATATTCTTGTGATTTGAGATAAAAGGGTGTATTATAGATGATCGATGTATGGTTTGGTATAATATAACATCAGAGGCAGATCGTTGTGTCTTCTCAATAACGAAGGGTGCAGATTGCTTGTAGTTCGATCATCTTTATTACAAGGCGATCACAACTAGTACGACTCATGGTTTGGGGTGGGTCATGATGTTCGAGAGTTTTTTTTTTGGGAATTTTGTGTCTATTCCATGATACTCTCATAACCACCCATTTTGAAATTTCAGAGACAAGAATAATTGTGTTCTTTTTATGCAAAAGGTAAATGGTCTCTTTGTATATTTCCTTTAAAATATTACTGCTTGTGTCCCAATAAAATATACCATACATCAATGGTGTACATCATACTTGAGGAAGGACAAAAAAAGAAATATACCATACATATGTTGTGCATGATATGTTGTATGCCACAAGATTATCCGCCATCTACTGAAACGGGGGGTGAAAATAAGGGTTTGTATACTCTGATACCACTTATTATTGATACAAGGAGGTCACATTTAGTACTAGCCATTGGATGTTAAATTGGATGGTTTGGGATGTATCATAAAATTGAAATTTTTTTTAAATTTTTTTTAAATCTAATCAATGACACTCTTACAAAACAAATCGATTTAAAATTTGACGGACAAAAACATTTGTGACCCTCTTGTCCAAATGTAAATGATTTTTTTGTGTATTATTTCTTATGATATTTGGGTGAATGCCCATCATTGGAACCTGTACCCAATCTAATCATTCATCATCACAAACCAATGGTAGATGCCTAAATAGTGTATCATATAATCTTCTCTGCGTCGAATGGTAAAATGGAGATTTACTTTGCTGGTTAAATGTCCACTACAACAGTATATTGGGAACCATGGCCATCCACCGTTTATGATCACCAATGGGCGGTGGATATCGAAACTTCGTTCATTTATCATCACCAATGGGCCGTGGATATTGAAATTTCGTTCATCTATCATCACCAATGGGCGGTGGATATCGAAACTTCGTTAGTTGTTTGGTGAAACATGATATTTTCCAACTCCCAAGATTGTTAATTTAAAACCAAATTTATAGAAGGTAAGAAAGGAAAAGGTGAGACAAATATGTCCAAGGAAAACGATTTGTCTCGGACAACTTCCATCTTCAAAGTTCAAACAAGCCGACATCGCTCATTTTCACATATCTACCCACCAAACACACACACTTTCTATATGTAGAGCGATATTTTAGTGAATTTCACGAAAGTGGTGATAGCTTTGTATGTGTTTTAATTTCTAACCACTGTTATTTTATTTTTATTTTGATTTTTGTGTATGGCAAGTAAAATTCAATGAGATAGTGATGAGTTACTAGGATAGATAAAAACGTGAAATAACAGAGGAGACAAAGGGGAAGAGCTCCCATGTAGAGAGACAAAAAGAGAGAGAATAGATGAAATAGGTGAAATAGGACGAAAGGGAGCAAAAGAAATAGAGAGCTAGGATGATGTTGCCTCTTTGGCTAAATGATCAGCATCTCCATTCCGCTCTCTGTTAATATGGTTGAAAAGTACTTCTCTACCCTGCAGAGCTTGTACATTCTCATCCATGATAGAAATCCAAGCCCAAGGTACATTCTCTGGGTCGATGCACCATGCAACGTTTGTAGAGTCCCCTTCCCTTCTAGCCACGGTGTCACCATGGCATAGTGTTAGACAAACAGGCCGGGTCGAACTGGACCCAGCCGGGATACACCCATGGACACATCCCATTAAGCTCAATTTTGGTGGTTAAGTTCTCATGTTTGATGAAAATTCACAAAATAATTATTTAAAAACTCTAAAAACTAAAAAATTATTTGTAATGTGTTTTTATAGGTTTTCTACTATTTCAGCAAAGATTAGAAGATATTTTGGTTTAATACTTACATTTTGCAATTTTCCTTTTTTTTCAGATTATTTCTAAAATAACCTTGGTCATAATTTGATTTTCAAAATATATTTTTCCACTGCTTTTTTAACCTTATTTAGATGCATTTTGTTTAGTTTATTTTATACATATTCTTCATATTTTTCGAGGTTTTTTATATTTCATATTTTTTACACATTTTTTTGCCTAGCCAATACCTGCTCGACTGAAGGTAGATACCCAGGTTGGATCGAGGTAACTTGGACCCCTCTCATGGTGGGGTTCTGCGACCGGGTCGTGCAGTTCTACACTGCTATAGCATTGTTCCCATTTTGATTTTCCAAAATAAGAAATAAATATGTTCTACAAAATATCCAAAAAGATGTTTTTTTTTTTTAGCTAAATATTAAGAAAGATTTGGTAACTAAACAAACGGCAATAAATGGGGCCACATTTGGTCGTTTGCTTTTGGGTCTAGCTAAACAACCCTAAATTTTCATACAAGAAAGAGAGAGAGAGAGAGAGGTGATGAAGGTTATTGAGTTGCAGTTGCTTTATGACCAAGAAAGGATTACCTTTTGGCCGGCAGCGGCCCTCCACCAACAAACTCTACTGATTGCTACCTCTTCCTTCTACTTTTCTTCATCCCTTCACTTTCACTTCCATGCCCTCCTTCCCTTCCTTCACGTAGAACGCACCATTTTGGAAGTGATAGATTTAGCTGAGCATCTTATTTTACAGCGGAAATGTTTTGATTTTGGAATCTCTTTAGTGGAGTTAGACAACTGATAGCACCAAAATAGATGGTTCAGATTCCGTATTAGTCCATATCCTTCTCTGCTATTGAGTTCCAGCATGACAGCTGGAATATCTATTTCTACCCGTTTTATGAATTTGGAAATCAACATAATCAATTTGAAACATTTTTTTGGTGCTTGAACATTTGACAAAGATGGATAATGATTCTACTTGATGTGGTGAGCTCCTGTGCAATTGTTGGGTGAGTATAGCCATTAAAGGTCTTATGAGTACTTGTAAAATAAAATAATATGGTGGAACATTAACTCAGTAAGAGTGTGGTCCCTAGTGGACCATACTATGTAAATGGTGTTTGCAGATACCGGACGGTGCTTGACGATCTAACCCAGTCGGTTGTGAAAAACCCATGTTACCTTGGCATAGAGAACAAACCGAGAAGGGTTCTAATGGGTCGGCCTTTGATGAAGTCGGGGCAATGCCCGGATCAGTGAGCCGAGAGATTGTGTGACCCTTGTGTGTGATAGTGGCCTACAGAAACGGGGGCCAAAGCCTCATTCATGTACCATCACATGACATGCATATTGATAGATCATTCGGGAAAGCAAGTAAGCCACATTTCAGAGTGAAGTGTATGCATGTACGAGATATACCCTTATGTACCATAAGAGCTGTGGTCATATTAGGTCTAGGTGACATTGACTCGTCTTTAGAAGATGACCTAACATCCATAGACTAAGATTGAGACCATTTGTCTCATCGACCAGACTTTGGTGACCCGCTAATGAGCCCCTGCTTGGACTGTGGGTCATAAGAAACACTGGGTCTGTATGATAAAGCAAATGTGGTCTGTAGTCCACAGTTGAAGGTGGAGTACCCCATGATTATTGATTCCTAGGCCATATGGATTCTTTTTCCCATCATATTAGTTTAATTGTGTTTGTTTTATGATATAAATTAGTTTGAAATTATTATTTGAATTTTTATGAACCACTGATATTTTATTTATAATTTTTAGATTTATAAAATTAAAGATATTGATTTTTCAATGGTTTACATATTCAAATAATATTTTAAAATTATTTTATTAATTTTAAAAACATAAAAATATCATGGGGGCCAATTGTACACATGGGCCCATCATATTTCTAGAAGGTGGGGCCCATGAGTGCCTCCTTTGGATGGTACGCCCCACCCTTATCCTCTTTCCTATTTTTGTGGTGATATGACATGTGGCCACATGGTTGACTAAATATTGACTTGATATATATCTTTGAAATGGAAAGATTGAGAAGACTAGTGCTACTTTGTAGTATGCACAATATTTTGATTAAATTTATTTTATCTAATTTTTATTGATGGAAAAATGGTTTAAGAAATGAGGATATCATGCACCTTTCATAATATTGATGGCCCATCTATGGAATGGATGGCTCAGATCTCTCACCCCACAAGTCACTATTGATTGACGGTCCATATTTAATATTGTGAGGCAAGCAAGGAATCCTAATTTTGTTCAAAGCTATAAAAATGAATTGTCTCTACCCAAAACCCTCTACACCTTATCTCTTGTACCTAATTTCATATTTCTTTTTCATATCCCACAAAGGGGACACACCCCACTTAGAATTTCTCTCTATCTCTCTCTTAAGAAAAGTTCCTCTCTCTCCTCTTGGTTCTCCAAAAGAGGCACGTACCTCTTTCTTTTGTCTCCAATATTTCAAAAGAGGCACACACATCTCCCTTCTCCCTCCAATTTGTGTGCTATACCTAGGGCTTAAAAATAAAATAGTGAAAGGGGAATTATTGGAGTAATATTTTGAGAGATTGAATCTAAGGTCTTGTGAAAACCATAAGGGGTTCTTTGAAGAACTTGGCCGAATCCAGTTGAGATTGAACAAAGACCGTTGATCCCGCACCATCGGATGGTGGCGACTTAGTCTGGGGTGTAGTAAGCCTGGTTGATGTAATCTCCGACATCCTCTTTTTGTTTTGTGCTATATTTATTTATATTGGTTATATATTATTAAGTATAAGAATTGTGTATATTTTCATTATTTAAAGAAAATTGGTTTAATGGCATCAAGTTTTTTAAGATATTGGATTTGCTAGTTTAATTTTCTATGAAGCAAGAGTTATTGTAATAAGACTACTTGTAAGTGATTTTTGCCAAAAGAATGGAAAAAAAAAAAAGAAAATGGGTGAAAAGAAGAAAAAAATATATATTCCCCTGCAAGATCGTATTATTCTTTCGTTCATTGGTATCAGACCTATTCACACTTGATGTCATTAGTTGTCTTTTCTTTTTATTGAGTCTAAATCAAGCTTGAGAATGAGATATAAGAAACCTAATGACCTTTGTGGTTAAATAATATACCCCGGTTAAAGAATTATTGAAATATTCAAACACCGAAAAGACACTCTGCATAATAGGTATCCTAGGCTACTTTGGATTAGTGATATGGAGAAGATAATGATATATTTTCCTATTGCAGTGATATTGTGTGTCTTCAAAATTAAGATCTACCTGTAAAATTTCAATAGGAGATCCTAAGGGAATTGAGTGTTATGAAAATTGATGGGTGTCAATTCTGACCCTGCAAAATTCAAGAACTGTCCATTGAGTTCCGTGATTTTTCCTACTAATCATGTGATTTTATTTCTTGCTGAAATTTCATTGAAACTCATAAAATTGAGTCTACTTTCAAACAAAAAATGTTTCATCAAGAAAGTCCTTATGGTTTAAAGGTATGATCAATTTATTGAAGGGTGCGCAAGTGCAGTTTTCTGGAACGAAAACTATTTCCATGACTTGGATGTCATGATTTTATTTCTATTATTAACGAAATATTTTATGGCTCATACTAAGTTTTTAGACTTTCATTCTGAGTCTAGTTTCTAATAAAATTTATTTGAGAGAGAAATATCTATGGAAAGAGAGGGATTGAAGAGCAGTCATCCTGAATTTTCTGCAATTTGGTATGTTCTTCATTGAGACGTGAATAATTATATTTATGAAGCCTACTCAACAGAGTGATATGAAGCTTGTGAAAATATATGTATTACTATTATGTGTCTACTTTCAAACAAAATTAGTTTGAAAGAGAAACTTCATGAGGGTAGAGAGAACAGACAATTTTACTAGATAGTATTTTTCTTAGAAATCTACAGTATGATTTATTTTGTGTCGTGAATGTCACTTATTTATTTATTTGAAGAAAATTATTATTTGGATTCATACCATGATATTAAGATTTGATTTTGAATCTAGCTTTCAACAAAAAACATTTTAGGAAAAAATTCTCTGAGGATTGAGAGAAACAAATTTTTAATTGAGAGGTGCTCAACCTGATTTCTGCTGAGAAATTTGTATTGTGACGTAAATGTCACTAAAATGAAGACTTACTAAATGGTATGATTTAAGGGTGGAACTGAGCACTATTTTATATTTTTTAGTCTATTTCAATACTCAAAAGGATTCGGAGATAAACTATTTTTGAGAGATATCATATTTTTATCATAGGATGCTCATGTTTGATTCTACAGTAAATTAGAAGATGTGGCATGTTAAGGCACATATTTGGATTCCTCATAATAATGACCTTTTTACGGCTCATTTAAAAAGTTTTATAAGGTGTTATGAGTATGGCTTATTATAATAAAACTTCCGAAAGAGGTAATATATAGTTGGCAAGATATGACACTCTGTGTGAAGAGTATTTCATTTGGGAATAACAGAAAGAAGAAGAAGCACAATACTTATAAAAGCGTCATGGTTTCTTCGAAATGAATAGATATATAGAGAGACTTGGTGGTAGCATAGAGACACTAAAGATCAGTGGGAGAATCGAAATTGTGATATTAAAAATGATTGGAGACAGAAGATTATTTTTTTACGGTGTGAGACAGAGAGAATCTGAGTGCCGAAGAGATGGGTACTTCGTGACATGTGAAACCGATGATCAATATATTCTCCATAAGTTACGTGGTCTTCCAAGATCACAAAAGCTTGTCAAACAAGTAAAAACAATGAATTAAGAAAGCTCAGGTACCATACTACATGGTTTTGAGGTATGAAATCTATCCCACATTATATGGTAAGGTCATATAGGGAAAGAGGATTCAACAACTTTTTATTTTATGTTTAATATTCTTTGGTTATATTTTAGCTAATTGTTTTATGAATATGTATGGAGTGTATGAACATTAAGTAATAGGTGTTCAAAAATTTGAAAGAGCCAAATTTTGAATACCCTGTGTTTTAGAGCCTCCTTGTGCTAGAGTATAAACTACTTAAGGTCGTAATACACATGGAGATGTGATTTGATCAAGGGCTTTGAGCCCTAAAAATTAAACACGAAAGATGTGTGTGGCTCCTTAAAATATGTAAGCACGAAGGGAATATTCTGATAGAACTCGATCTTAGTGACCATCATCCCAATAATGTCTCTACTATGATGTGTTGCATGTAATGATGATCTCTTGATAAGTCTCCATATTTGCCAAAAAGGAAATATTTTGTCAATGCTATAATAAACATTCGTTAGTCATGTTTTATTTTGGATAAAATTATAAGGTGATATTTATGATTTGTTTTTGTGGCCATGAACTTGACTTGACGGGAAATTAAAAAAGAATGCGGTAAAATGATTTATGAAGGCTAAGCATGTATTTTAAAATTAAAATTGGATAATTTAATAAAAACCTAAGTCTATGAATATGGTTTTGAGAAAACCACATAGTCTTGCAAGGTCCATTAAGTCTTAATGCAAATCATTTTAAAATGTCATACTATTATATATATATTAAGTTAATATTTTTTTTATTAAAGAAAAACACATTGTGTCTTGACAGTATTTATAACAATGAGAAAAAAACTGTCATGCACTGGTTTTTAAATAGCCATATGTCTTGACCCATGTTCTAGTTATTTAAAATCTTCGATTACTTAAGACCTTGAACCATAGGAATGTTGTAGGAAGGTCATCTTGCTAAGCTTCCTTGACACTTGTTAGATTAGATAACTTGGTTTATATGAAATTACTACCAAGACGACTAATGTGGTTGAACCTTTGTGGTTCAAGAAGTTTTTGCATATTGTGAAACCAACGGGTATTGAATTATATATTGCATGAGACTTGATATGCTACCTCATCAAATAGGCATAAGAATATTGATAATGCATATGTTCTATGTGGAATAATTGAGTGGGAGCTACTACAGTCCCACATTTTTTATATTTGTTTGGATATTCAGATATATAGGTGAAAGTTATCTCACCGATCCAGATGATGCGCAGTCTACATCTAGATATGTATTCATGCTTGGAGGGGGCGCAGTTTCTTGAAAATCAAAGAAACATGATGTGGCAAAATTGTCAACTATAGAGGCAATAAGGATTTTCTGTGACAACACGACGACGACATACGTGTCAAAGGAGCTATGATTCTATAAGAAATCAAAGCATATAAAATCATGTTTCTAACACTTGAGGAATAAAACGAGATTGAGAAAGATCGATATCCAGATCAACTAAATATTTTAGTGGGAGCACCTGCTAGTATTTGACAGGTCAGATGGAACAACAAACTATAATGTTGTTCACTCATGGAACCCAGATGTGTGATGCTGATTGTATGGCTACAAATGGAAGCAGCTCATTTGGAAAACTCTTTTGAGCCCATGAACATACGACCTTATGAGATGATGGTAAGTGATGGTCTTCTGCGACAACAGATGGGTTAAGACCACTTTTGGTAAATGATCTGAGCAACAAAGATAAAAAAATGTTGCCTCTATAAATCCTTTTGTGAAAGGATTGTTGACGAAAGCCATGGTCAATATATTGAGAGAGAATAAGTGAAAATGCTTGAGAGAGATTGTAATTGGGAGAGAGAGATGGGGATGCGAGAAAGTGAGGAAGCGATAATGTAAGGCTTTCAAAGGCCAAGTGAGAGATGTTGGGTGAGTGTAGCCATTAAAGGCCTTATGATTGCTTGTAAAATGAAATAATATAGTGAAACATGAACTCAGTGGGAGTGTGGTCCCTCGTGGACCATACTATGCAAACAATATTTGTAGATACCGGACTGTGCATGACAATTGAGGCCAGTCGGATGGGAAAAACTCATGTTACCTAGGCATAGAGAACAAATTAAAAAGGGTTCTACTGGGTTATCCCCTGATGAGGTTAGAGCATATGCCCGGATAAGGGAGCCGAGGGACTATGTGACCCTTGTGTGTGATGGTGGCCTACAGAGATGGGGGTCTAAGCCTCATCCATGTACCATCACACGACATGCATATTGATAGATCATTCGGGAAAGCAAGTAAGCCACCTATCAGAGTGAAACGTATGTATGTACTAGAGATACCCCTATGCACCATAGGAGCTGTGGTCGCATCAGGTCTAGGTGACCTTGACTCGTCTCTAAGGGAGGACCTGAAATCTACAGACTGGGATTGCGATCTTTTGGCTCATCGGCCAGACTTTGGTGACCCGTTAATGAGCCCCTGCTTAGACTGTGGATCATGAGAAATACTGTGTAGGTCTGATAAAGCAAGTGTGGTCTGTAGTCCACAGTTGAAGGTGGAGTGCCTTATGATTGTTGATTCCTAAGCCATATAGACCATTTCCCCATCATATTAAATTAATTGTGTTTTTTTATGATAGAAATTATTTTAGAATTATTATTTGAATTTTTATGAACCACTGGATATTTTATTTATAATTTTTAGATTTATAAAATTAAAGATATTGATTTTACAATGGTTTAAACATTCAAATAATATCCGTTTTTTTTTATTAATTTTAAAAATATAAAAATACCATCGGGGTCCATTGCATACATGGGCCCACCATATTTTTAGAAAGTGGGGCCCATGAGTGCCTCCTTGGGTGGCACGCCCCACCCTTATTCTCTTTTCTATTTTTGTGATGATATGACATGTGGCCATATGGGTAGAAGATATTAACAACATATTGACTTGATATATCTTTGAAAGATTTTATGGAAAGATTGAGAAGACTTGTGTTATTTTATAGTATGCACAATATTTTGATTAAATTTATTTTATCTAATTTCTATTGATGAGAAAATGGTTTAGAAAAAGAGGATAAGGGTTCATGCACCTTCTCTCCTCCGCCCCCTCTCTCTCTCTCTCCTACCCTCTCATTTTCTCCTCTCTTTCACTCTCTCATATGCCCCTCTCTCTTTCACTCTCTCATCTGCCCCACTGTCTTTCACTCTCTCATCCACCCCTCCCTCTCTCCTACCTTCTCATCCGGCCCTCTCTTTCACTCTCTCATCCTCCCCTATCTCTTTCACTCTCTCATCCGCCCATCTCTCTCATTCACTTTCTCACCCTCCCCTCTCTCTCTCCTACCCTCTCATCTTCCCCTCTCTCTTTCACTTTCTCATATGTGCCTCTCTCTCACACACACTCTCTCCTCCACCCATCTCTCTCACTCACTCTCCTATCTGCCCATCTCTCTCACTCACTCCCTCATCTGCCCTTCTTTCCTCCTAGAGACTGGACCTACACCTAAGGTGGGTCCATCTCTCCTCTCTTATCTTCCCTAGAGCCTATACCCACACCTAAGGTGGGTCTGTACCTCTCTCTTTGTTCTCACACCTTCTCTCACCCTCTCTCGCACCATAAGATCCCAAACCCGCACCTAAAGCAGGTCTATCTCCTACACCCAAACTTCATACCCCCTCTCATCTTTATCCTCTCCAAAGTACCTGGACCCGTACCTAAGCTGGGTCCATCCCCTTTTTACCTCTTTAAGCTCCATACTATCTCTTCTCTTAAGCTCGTCTATAGCTGCATGACGTTAAACAACTTAACCCCATCCATCGCCGCATGATGTTAAACTCTTTGAATGAAACCTTGGTCTCACGAGTCTAAAATTCGAACCATCTATGTTTGACTTTTCAAAAATATCCCTCTTCCGAAATCCAATACTGGGGCATCTCGGTTTGGAATTTCACAAAAAACCTTCCCTATGTGTATGTTATTTTAAAAACTTAAATCTTCTTGGTTCAAATTGTACCAGGCATTAACATTTGTTCTAAAAACCTTCCTGCCACGATTTCAAAACTTTCATTCTCTAAAAAATGATTTTTGAAAACAATGGAGTCAGAATGACCCTGATAATGATGATCCTAATGCACTTATAGTCACTTAATCTAACGCAAAATAACTACGGAATGAAGATACTACATACCATCCCTTTTCCCCATCAAATTCGCAAAACAAAAAAGAAAAGACTCCCAATTCCTAAACCATCACCGGACTAGAAAAACCTAGGAATACACCTAGGATATGAGGTCATTTATGATATATTCAATCGAGATTTCTTCATCCTTGTCATCTATATATCCCATTCAAGATTATTTTGACTAGTGAGTTCTCAGGAGAATGACACATATGCCTATGACCTACAAACGAAACGACAGACCTATGACGCTAAGCGCGATGGGCTAAGCTAACCTCCAGGTATCAAGCGTTGACTATCATGAGTGACTAACCTGCGACGCCCCGCACGATGGGCTGAGCTAACCTCATGGGTCCCGAGCGAGACTACCAGGCACTATGGTTCCCTTGTGATCGTCAGGATTCCGTGGATAATCTAGATTCTCTCCTCCATCCAAGTCTTTTACTGCAGGGGTCTACTTCTTTGCGACTTTATATCTCATCGCTCGAGTAACACACAAGTGTCAAAGAGGGGCAACTGTAGACACCTTGATCTTGACTAAAGAAATCATGGATAGGTTGAAATGTCCCAAGCAGACCACCCTGATATTTTAAACCATTCACCCGACTTAAGTCTTTTATGTAAATCTAGCCTCCACTAACCCAATATTGCCCCAATTGGATCGAAGGCACGAAAAGGCGAGATAAGGCAGACAAACTCCGGATCGCCTAACTTAGAAGAATTTTCAGAAGGGAAGGCTCTAGCATTGCTCCAACGGCCGCCAAAGCTCTACCAAGAACTTGAAGACAAGGCACCAAAGGCACCTCAGTCACAAAATAGGTGGCCAACATGGACAGAGGTCTGGTGCCATTCCTAGTGACGCCAGTGCCACTCCAAAGGCCGTCAAACCCAAGGCCCCCACGACTGTCTAGAATGAACAGAAGTCTAGCGGCATTGCCAATGTCACCAGCTCCATTTTGAACGTCGCCAGACCTGAAGACCTTCAATAGGAGGGAAATAACCTGGCTGAGGAGACTGAGAAGACACACTGACGTGTCAAATCATATTGGAAGACATGTAGGGTCGTACTGCTATGTCAGATTTCAATATGGACTATGGCTGTCTAAATATGATAGGCCGACGTTCAGAAGGCAGTACAACTAGGGCGTCGTGCCAGTTAGCGTTTGGCGACACTGCAAAGCTCATCGGCGCCATTCAGAGTAGCTTGATGCTGTGATTGGTCCATCAAAACAAGATCAGAATCACCAGGGGGCGCCATCCAAAGGCTTCTTAACCTTGTACTTGGTCTCTCCAACAGGAAAAGGCTACCAAGATTAGCCATTACATCTACCTTGCCGATATTCTTTCCTTCCTTGTGTACAAAAATTGAATTCCAAATAGAGAGTTTGATATTGTTTAATAAAACAGAAAAAGGCAAAGAATTTCCCTCAAAAGTCCGCCTATTTCTCTCTTTCCAAACTTCCCAAAGGATAATTTATTTCGCGATCTGCCAAATAATTTTCCCCTTCTTAGGCAGATGAGGAATGAAAAGTTGAGAAACAACGCCAGCCATAGAACGAAGGGAGTACTATAGAAACCTCGACTAAGTTAAAGAGCCAAAACCAAATTCTCACTATGAAGGAGCAATGAATAAACAGATGAGCACCGGTTTCCTCATCCGCTTTATAGAGGAGGCAAACATTAGGTAAAATTTTTCCCCTTTTGATAAGATTGTCAGTAGTGAGAACCTTATTCAGAGCTGCCAACCAAATAAAGACCTGAACTTTATGAGGAACTAACCACATCCAAACTTTAGCAAGCGAGAGGCATGAGGCTCTCCATTGGTCATGAAAGAGAAGTTTGTAGCAGGACTTTACTGTGAAAATACTATCCTGTTCAATCTCCCAAATCACATCATCCTTAGCATTATAAGAGACATAAACCCTATTCAACAATTCCATAAGGGCACACCACTACGAAAGAATCAGCTCACTCACCCGATTGTATGCAAATGTAATATTCCACGAAGTTAATTCTCCCATATGGTCAATGGCCTGCCCAAATAGTCACATCTAGTTGAGTAGCAATCTTAAATAAATCGGGATAGGCCACTTTTAAGGGGTACTCGCCCAACCATTTGTGATGTCAAAAGGAGACATTCTTTCCATCCCCCACACTCCTTTTGAAATAACCAAACACAATTGGTCTACAATTATACACAACTTTCTACATATGCGAGGTCTGAAAACCTCTATCATCCCCAATCCACATATTTTCTCTCTCAACCCCATATTTTGAAGCAATCACTCTATACCACAACTGATCTTTAAAAATAAGGCTATGCCACCACCACTTACACAGCAATGCCTGATTCACCAATTTTATTTTTCTTATGCCCAAACCACCTTCCGTCCTTGGAGAACAAACTCTATCTCACTTTAATAAATGAAACTTCTTATTCACATCAGTTGATCCCCACAGGAAATCCCGCATCATTTTTCTCAATTTTTCACCAATAGAAGCAGGCATGTGGATTAGAGACATTTGGTACATCGGGAGGTTAGCAAGGCAAGATCTCAACAAGGTAACCCTACCGCCTAAACACAAATACTTGTGCTTCCAGAGTGCCAATCTACCTTGTACTCTTTCAAGCACAATATCCCACACAGCAATTGTAAGTCTCGAGTCAGAAATAGGGAGCCCCAAATATAAAATAGGGAAGGAGCCAACCTTACATCCAAACACAGTAGCCAAATCACCAGCCACCCTTTCCAAACAGTTAATCCCAACCAGTAACGATTTGTGAAAGTTTACTTTAAGACCCAAAGTCACTTCACAAATCTCTAAAATTCGAGTAATATTAAAAACCTGAGTAGCCTCTGCATCACAAAATATCAAAGTATCATCTGCATAGTGAAGGTGGGAAATAACTATTTCAGAATTAGGAATCAAAAACCCAGAAAAATACCTCAAATTTTCCATCCTGCTTAGCATAAGACTAAAGCACTCAGCATAAATTGTAAACAAAAAAGGGACAAAGGATCACCCTGTCTCAATCCTCTAGAAGCACTAAAAAAAACCTATTGGGCTTCTTTTAAATAACACGAAGAAGTACGTCGAGGACAAACATCCCTTGATCTAAGATCGCCACTTATCACCAAATCCCATCACTCTCATGATTTCAAGTAAAATACCACATTCGTCAATTCTTACTAAGAACTCTAGAGTGAATACATTATTGCGCCACCAACACACTATCAGTGATTTGTTGATATTGAATAAAGGCAGACTGAGTACAGGAAATAAGAGAAGGGAGAACAACCTTTAGTCTTTCAGCCAAGACTTTTGCAATAATTTTATAAAGACTAGTTAAAAAACTGATCGATCTAATATCAAAGGCTCTTGAAATTATAACTTTTTTTGGGATCAAGGCAAAAAAAGTGGAGTTTATCTCTTTAAAAATTTTCGTAGTTGCCATAAAGATTTTCACGAAAACCAATAAGTCTCCCTTAATAATATTCCAAAAACGGTGGAAAAAACAAAGGGGAAAACCATCAGGGCCAGGGGCCTGGTCTTCAGGGAGTGCAAAAACAGACTTATGCAACATCTCCATGGTAATCTCCCTTTCCAACATAATTTCACATCCACACAAAGAACTTTGAAGGAAACTCTATTCAACGAAGGTGTCACCTTAACCTTTGAAGAAAAGGCCTTTCTAAAATGACCAATCATTGCCTCTTCCAATGCATCATCATTTTCAGAATCCACCCTTGGAATGGAGAGGCCAGAAATGTCATTTGTCTTCTACGAGCATTGGCAGTAGCATGGAAATACTTTTTATTTAAATCATGCGCTTTAAGCCATTTGGATCTAAATCTTTGCCTCCAGTAGATCTCTTCCATCCTATGAAGCTCCCCTAACTCATTACATTTTGAAGTACGATCACTGATAACCTGTTGAGAAATACAACCACTCTCCTGAATAGAGCAATCAATCGCTTGTAAATCTCCCAAAACCTTATCAATTTTGGCCTTAACATCAAACTGATTCTTTTTGGCCTTAACATCAAACTGATTCTCACGCTTCCATAAAATCAACTTATGTTTGATAGTAACTAATTTTTTGTGCAATTGAAAATTCAGGGAGCCTACCACAATCGTGTTGGCCCACGTAGTTCTAATAATTTCCAGCACCTCGTTTTCCTCCATCCACCCAGTTTCAAACGTAAAAGGTTTTGGGCCACCCTTTATCATTCCAGTATGAGCATAATGGACCAATGGTCTGAAGAAAGCTTAGTTAAAGCCCTTACTGTAGTGAGAGGAAAAGAGTCCAACCACTCAATTGAAAGAAGAAATTTGTCTATTTTGGACATAGACAGTCTGGCCAATCTATTATTTGACCCATAATTGGAGGGTCCAAAAGAGAATTACTCTCAATGAATCTATTGAATAACTTCATAGAGGTATTACTAGAAGTACCAGACAAACATTCACATGGTCATCGAATGAGATTAAAATCCCCCCTAATGACAACAGACTAACCGAAGGAACGACTAACAAAATTTAACTTACATAAAAAGATTTCTTTCAAAGCCATAACGAATGGACCATAAACATTCACAATACCATATTTGAAGTCAGAGTTGTGACCACAAAAACCCAATAGCAAAAAATTGGCACTAAAAATAGCTTCAAACTTCGAAAGAACTGTGGGGTCCCAAAGGACCCATAGTCTGCACCCGACCCCCAAATCTCCCGAACCCCTGAAACAGTGGGGCTTGGGAGCTTAGTTTCTTGCAAAAACAACACCACAGGTTTTTACTTAACAACTAGAAACCTTACATCTTTCTTCCTACTGGGGTGGCCTAACCCCCTTACATTCTATGAAATAAAATTCATTAAAATTCAGGAGGGAAAGGGTTAGAGGAAGAATCTGGTCCATCAGGACCAAAATCAAAGTGCAAGTCCTACATGCATGAAGCCACTTCCTCATCCGAATCACTGAAAGAAGAATCAGAGAAGGTGTCAAGGTGTACCATTTCCGGCTCATGAGAAACCACACCCTTGCTATGAGGGATAGATTTGATGATCCCTCTAGCTTGGAGCCTAGCAGAGGAGCGTGGACCCCATTAAGCCATATTCTTCTTCTTTTTGCCAAACCCCGAGGCTCGACCAAGTGATTCCGTAGCCACCCCCATCATCAGCACCACCTTCAAGCCGCGAGACATCATTGGGCTTCTCCTTCTCCCGCTAAGCCACCAAATGCTCCCTGCGTCGAACACTGATCTCCTCCATAACCACAGAAAGGGGCACCTCATCCATGCCCAAATCCTGCACCATCTGGCCCACTATCGGTGTATCATCCCTTTCACCACCTACATGTTGAACCTGTTCAATAGACGGGTCAGTTATCAATAAAGGAGACTGCGGATCTTGAATCATACTAATCGATAATGGCGAGTCTGACTCAGCCACAACCATCGAACCACCATCACACACTTCCTCCATTGAAGCTCCATCCTCGAGCATTGCAGTAGCTGGCTGGTTATCCGGCAACTCCTCATCAACCAGGACAATAGCTTCCTGATCAATAAGAAGTGGGACGAACCGAGACCTGGACTTCTTTCCCACCCCCTTTTCCATTGCCACTCAGAAGAATAGTGGATACATGCCAAGCTTCAACGAAACTAAAACACCCCAAACCCTATGTTTAAACTCCCACCAGGAAAATTCCTTCAAGATAACAAGACAACAGAGAAGCACCAGAGAAGAGAGGTGAACACCCACAAACCTTTTCAACTCAATTTCTTTCCAAAAGGAGGAGAGAGAGAATCGATTTGTCTTGTAAATTGAAAGGGAAAGAAAAGACACGTGTACCCTACTATCTTTATCCACCGCTTCCTAATTAACATATTTTTTATTTTTGAATTTGAAGTTCTTGGCATCCCTATAATTTTTTCGGAGAAAATTCCGGCCATAATTTTCTAAAGGAGCATCATGAACACTACCAGAAGGCTTACCATCATACTTAGGATTATCGGATACAGACTTAGTCTCTGCCTTACTCCTCTCCACATAAAATAGTTTGGAGGAGTGAAGACCATCATCATCTGAGATGAAATTTTCAAAAAGAACATCAGCAACACTAAAAAAAACCGACCCAGGGATAACCATACCAGTACATAAACCAATCTTAACACGAACAAAATGATATGTAGGGCTAAGAAAGGAATCCCTACATCCAAATACACCCCACATTAGCCTGCAATCCTTTTCATAATGGACAGGTTCCAAGCCGATAAAAGTATACCCCACATTTTGATCCAAACATGATCCCTATGTCTGACGGAAGCATGATCCGATACCTTCCACGAATCCAGAGACAAAAGACTACCTCGAACTTTGCAAAATCTATTAGACAGCGGCTTGGACACTTCCTCCTTCTAGCGTAATTTGAAAACGACTTTATTGGAACCAATTATCTTAACATCAGGGCGGTAAGACATGTTCCATCCTCTTTGAGTCCAATCAGCCAAGCCAAAAAAATCCTTCACAAGAGGTGAAAAGGAGCCTGATACCAAAAACTCAGTTCTAACATCGAAAAGTTCCAGCTCTTTACAATCAACCACTACCAGAGACGATGAGAGCTTCGAAGCCTCCCCTTTCACTCCACCATCAGCAGCAGTCCCTCCCAAAACTTTCCCCCAATCCATGGTTTTTCCAATCAGCAGCAGTCCCTACCCTCTCACATCTTAGAAACTGTGGCCATAAAACCCGAACCCCATATAAGGTTGCAACCTTCGAGAGAAAAGCTTGCTTGTGAATGACCAATTTCTAGAGAGAGAGATGGACGGAATACAAGTGGAAACACAGGCTTAAAGCTCGTCCAAAATCATTGCAAAATCCCTCAAAATCCTTGCAACAAACTTCACCCTCCTCATCACCATCACAACCCTAACTATCCTTCCTCTCTCTCTCCTCCCTACAACACATTAGTTTGACCGTCCATTTTCAACATTTTCATTTGTTTATAGATCTACTTGATTTTAGCTATTTTTGGAGTTTAAAATTTTATAATTAGATATGAAAATGGATTTTGAGATAATCCTAAGAATATTTTACACCAAAATTATATGATATGATAAAATTTGGAGGTGAACCTTATTTGGATTGTTTGAGGTTGCAACCTTATATAATATTTTACAGAGCTCAAATTTAAAATGGTTTCCAGGGGTCCATGCAATCTACCTCTAAATCTCGCTTTTCCATCTTATTTCATTCAATAGATATAATTAAATTTGTAAGCTACACCACTTGGTGGTGTAGACCCCTAAAGAGCTCAATATTTTTGGACACTAAAATACCCTTGAATTGCAATACAAAATTTTTCAAATAAGTGTATTTTTTATCATTTAGAAGGATAGAGGATTTTGTTAGGCTCCTCCAGTTGGTGGCGAAGACCCTTAAAGTGCTCAAATTCTAAGCAACATGTCAGTAGAAAACACAGAATATTGAACTTATGGCAACTAAATAGGTTAGACCTATTATTCTTTAATTCAACAAAGGTTAATCAAATTATAGTACAGGATGCGAATGACATATAAGGAAATAAGCCTAGAAAAACAATTCAAAGAACAAAACAAAATGGTACCTTTCAAGTGCTTGAGAATATGGGCAACCTTGTTTCTTGAGAGAGAGTTGAGGGAAGAGTCATGTAGTTCTGGTTGAGAGCAAGTTGATGCAAGATGAGAGAGAGGAAGATGATTCCTAAACTGGAGAAAGAAAGAGAGATGAAATTTTAGAAGTATATGTAGTTTAATTTAACCATGTCAAATGATTGGAGAGAGAGAGAGCAAGTGTAGTTAATTTTATTAGTAACCAAGAAAAGTGAAGGAAAGAAAATCTCAGTAGCTGAGATCTTTTTCAATAACTAAAAAAATATAGGAAAGCATACCCAGCTTCCAAATTCTAGAACTCCATAAATTACAGTAGGTTACATTGATTGAGTTATAAAATCCTTTCTAATAAGAGAAAGATATTTTCATAGAGAAGTAATACTCATAAATTTTGGAGGAAGATATGAATACGCACTTAAAATAGGAAGGAGGGAGATAAGTTCAAGTTGGACCCAACCCTTGCCCTGGTCTCTCTCTATCCTAAAAGGATGACATCTTCTTTGTTTTGAAATAGAAAGATGCCAAACCCTTACCATAGTCTCTCGCAATCATAAGAAGCATGGGATTTTGAGAGTAATGATTCTATAGGACTATCCCCCATCCATGTGTGTAGGACTTCAAAGGATCATCATTAAATTTGGTACGGATCTTTAAAAAAGTTATCACATGGGTATGAAACTTGACTTTTATAGAGATCTGTATCAAATTTAATGGTGATCCTTTGGGGTCCTACACACATGGATGGAAGAGTGTCCTATAGGATCATTTCTCGGATTTTAATTATTTAAAATATAGGGATATTTTCTCCTATTCTCACTTTCTTGTAAGGTTGCCTGCCTTCTGCCTTCTTTTCTCTTCAGCAATAACGTCCCTTTCAGATCTAATCATCTCATTAAAATGGACGGTCTATATTAATCAGCTAAAAAATACTTTTTAGTTGTTAGTTTTACTAAGTTTTGTCTTTTTAG
>NW_006496825.1:1518785-1541763 GCF_000471905.2 Amborella trichopoda | reverse complement strand
CGATAAAATATAATGATCAAAATACCCCTTGAAAATTTTAGGGGTATTTTTTTCATTTTAGTTTATTGGAAATATTTTTTAACATTTTTTGCTAGTACGAGTTTAATAGAGGATTGGACCTCCAAATTTTGGTGTCAAAATATTTTATAGAAAAAAATTAAAAATAAAATAGTTTAGAGATGTGACATTGTGATTGGGGCAATCTTAGCCCTCCATTCAGAATGGATTGTTGGATAAAGGGAAGTACATAAGGTTTATGTTGTAGGAGAAGCATAGAAAGCTTGCCCTTAATATAATTAAACAAAAAAATTGTTGTATAACCAACTCAGACAAAACTCGCCTCGCCCATAGGGCGAGATTGAGTTACTTGGCCGAGTTTCATAACGATGTTTGTAATTAATAATTAGTTATATTTTTATATAGTGCACCAAACAAAAATAATAAAAAAAAATTGAACAAAAAATAGTAAACCTAATTTCAAAAATATTTTGATCAATTTTTTTCTTCCAAATATTTTTTATTATTTTTATTTTATGCACCATTTGTACCCCAAATCTCAGATCAATATTAGTTTAGATAAAAATAAAAAAATAATTACAAAACTCGTTTTGGGCCATGGTACGAAGTTCAATATGAAACAGTGAGTAGTATTTGCGTACGTTTCACGTATCCACGTAATGTGCGTGCTATACCATCCCAAAGAAAAGCCCCCAATCACCCTACAATGGCTTTTCCAACCGACCTACAAGAAACCAACCTAGTTTTGAGCATACTCATAACTTCCAATATCTAACTTTAATGTTAGGAAAACCGTATGCGTTTACTTTTTAATTATTATATTTTGGGATAGGATGCTCCTAGAAATTATGTCAAAAGAATTTAAGAAATTTCCTACTTCAACTAGAGCATTTTCTCTGTGGTTCTTTCTCGAGTATAACCCAATGATGCAAATCGCATCTAGGAGTTCGTGCTTTCCGATATGAGTTTATCATTTTCAACTTTTTTTTGGTCATTGGTATGAGATTGTCATTCTTAGAATCATATTTTGTCACCGGTATGTATTTGTCACCATCTCTTTATTTTCAGCCCCATGATGACTTTGTGATTTTCTATTTGTTAGTTGGTTATTTTGTAATTTGTTAAGGCTTAGAGACTTTGGTGTAAAGACAAGTAATTTAGTGTGTGATAGTTTTTATGAATCATAAAGTCAAAATTGTGTAGTTTCAATACATAGGAATTTGGCTTCATTTGTGGGAACTTGGATACAAGAAGTTGCATGCAAATATGGAAAATATGACATACGCAAAAGATAAAAAAAAAGGGAAATATGGCACAAGAGTAATCTAGTCAATTTCACACCTTGTTAGGGGTATTTTTTTCATTTTCTAGTTCCAACAAAACAATTTATATATATGGAACATTGTTGTAACAATTGGTTAGTTTTATTAATAATTTGACAATGAAATCTTCTTCCTCCTTGGTATATAGAGAGAGTTCTCAACCTTGAGTTCCAAGCGTACCCTGAGTTGGAAGCCCATCCTTGATTACGACGAGTACCTTAAGTTTAGCAAGAGTTGGGGACCAGAAATCCCCTTTCTCTTCATTCCCTTGATTGAGATCAAGGAAGTCAGGTCGTTGTTGCATAATTGGCCTCGAATACATACTTTCCAGTCTCGGTTTTGCACCATATGGTATCAGAGCTATGGTTAGTGAGCTTTGTTAATCATGATGGCTGCTCAAGGTAGGGTCATTGCCGAAGAAATGTAGGCCATGAACTTGATAAGTCGGCAGAGACTGTGCACAATCTAACAGAATCAATGATTGTCCTTTTGTAAGATATAAATTAATAGAATGCGAGAAGATCTCGGACATAGATTCCAACATGAGGGCTTGTTTGGAGAGCACAGTGAGTCAGAGATGGAGACGACTTCACTTAGCTCAGAATCAAGGACTGATTCAAGTGAAAGCATGGTTCACAAAGGTATCAACGAAGGCATGAGTCAGATGGTGACTCAAGTGACCTAACTAAGAGTAGTAGGTGATTACAATGACTCAAGTATTAAAGTTGACTTACTTGAATTTTATAATAGTTTATCAGCGAAAGAGTTTTTAGACTGGTTAAGTACAGTAGAAAAATTCTTTGAATGTAATAATTTGTGTTATTTAAAGAAAGTAAAATTAGTTGTAATTAAGTTTCAGGGATTTGCATATGTTTTGTAGGATCAAGTTTAGGAAGTAAGATTACGAAAGGGAAAATATAAGATTTTAACTAAGGTAAAAATGAGGGCAAAGTTGCGTGAGCCATTTTTTCCTCTAAAATTTGCATAAACAATGTATTAACAATTCCATCAACTACATCAAGGATCATCTGTACATGAGTACATAAAAGAATTCCATCACTTATTCTTGTGCACGGGGTAGGATGAGACGGAGGACCACTAGGTGGCAAGGTATATCTCAGGTTTGTGGCTTCAAAGCCAAGATGAACTTTTCTTGCAACACTTGCCTTGAGTAGAAATGAGCAGGTATAGGCACATCACAAACCAAGTGGTTGATGCCTCAAACTGGGGCAGTTGTTAGCCCGAGTAAAGAACGAGTGATCGATCGGGCACTATACCACTATACAACACTCGATTGGAAGCCCAACCAAACGAACAATCCGGTCTACGGTGTTTCCGAAGTAATGAAGTGGGTTATAGGGTGGTAAAGTGCCCATTGGCTACTCCCCAATGGCATGTTAGTCTTGCCTAATTTAAGGAAAGTGGTGAGATAGAAGAGGAAGCAGTTGGTAGTTTTGGAGAGCCATTGTATGATGAATAGGTCAGTCAAGATAAACAAAGAGAGGAGGTGCCTGTAGACCGAGGAGAGGTGTTGCTGGTCCAAAGGGTTCTCTCTTCCTAAAGCCCCATAAGATGATGGCTTGTTGAGATTAAATACCTTTCACACCTGGTGTGCAACCTAATCATTGATAGCGGCAATTGCGACAACATGGCATCAAAGGGGGTCGTAGACAAGTTGCAGCTAAAGCACCCACAACACTACGAGATTGCTTGATTCAAAAGAGGAGTTGAAGCTCCCATTAATTTGCGTAATCTTGTTAAATTTTCTATTGGAAATTTTCATGAAGATAAGGTGTGGTATGATGTTGCACCAACAATGGATGCGTGCAATATATTGCTTATTTGCCCATGATAATATGATCGTAAGACATTCCGTAATGGTGAGTGTAATACTAATACTTTTCGGAAAGAATGGTGAATGATTGTTTTATTACCATTGTAAGAAGAAGTTTCACCTAAATCCATAAAGGAAGAGGGTGCGGCTTTGCTCTCATATCGATAATTTTTTGAAGCTAGTGAAGAAGTGGGCAAAATTTTTATAATGGTTAAAAAAGACTTTGGGTAGTGTTATATGGTCCCCAAAATCCTTAAGCCTCAAATGGAGGAATTTGTTGACCTTAAGACAAAGAAATTACGAGTTGGATTACCGCCAATAAGGATTATAGAAGATCATATTTTGGGATCTAGTTTACAAAATTTACTAGTATAGTAAATGAGCCCTAAGGAGCATGAAGAGTCATAGTGCCAAGTTAATGAATGGTTGTCTAAGGGACTAATTCATCCAAATATGAGCCTCAGAGCCATAGATAGTATTACTATTAAATACCGGTTTCTAATTATGAGACTTGACGACATGTTAAGACATATTGGTGTTGTGTGTGTTTTAAGTCACATACGACGCCATGTGTATTCTACCTGATACTTGATGGAGGTATTAATAAAAGCATGAGTTTTATAATGACGGCTGGATAAGCCGTTTTAACAAACGTTGGATAAGCGGGAGTTTGCAACATACGCTAAATAAGTTGTCTTAACAAATGCTAGGTAGAAGATATATGAGTTTGACTTGCTTAACCTTGGAGGATATATCTTAGATGATTAATATGTTTCTTAGTTCTCATAAAAGACTAAATGTGTTCTAATGAATGCTTGATAGATTGAAGTTATCAAATAAACAACAAAGTCGATAACGCATGCTAGATAACTATCTTAACAGATAGTCAATAAGATACGATCGCGGTTCTTGATAAGACTTGCTTAGATATACTCCATGATATGAAGATATGATAAGCTCAGGATTCTTGATATGAACACCCCAATATGTCTTTGCAACCCTGACTCGTCAGTCAACCTCTGTATATTCAGACTCATGACGGATAACAAATATGATAGTTCGTTAGTTAAGTCTGTTCAAGTTTAACTTACAATCGATGATAGAAGATATGAAAGCCATCTCTTTATGAGACAAGTTTTAGGATACATATACTCCTAGGGCTCGATACGCCTTGTTTACGATGAAAACTTGACAGATCTTCCGATGAAGATCTCTCGAGTTTTAACACCAATAAAAAGATGTAAATAAAGTAGTAGAAAGTGGGACAGATCGAATTAAGATCTGAGGCCAGATTTGCTTGGAAACGAGCATATCTACTCTCAGATCTGTGGTAGAGCCAGCATGATCTAGAGCATTAAAATACGATTTTTAAGAAAAACTAGTGGATAAAAAATAAATAAAAGAAGAAAAACAATAAAAAGAAGAAAAAAGAGAGAGGAAAAAATAACATCAAACCGGGCCGGATGGCCCGGGATTCTCGAGCCTTTGAGGGCTCGCCCGTATCAGAATCAATCATCTTTGCCTCTCTCATTCGGATGTTGACAAGCAGATCTTTGGTGTAAAGGGTTAGAACTAGGGTTGTTGTGCCCTAATTCTAGTTTTGATCTAGCGTTTTGGTGCCCTAGGTCTAGGTTTTCTCAGTCTTGGGGATTAGGACTTTTGGAGGCAGGGGTTTCTATCTTCTCTAGGGTTTCCAATCTAGAGATTTTTCTAAAGCTATTGGTCTTTCTAAGGTCTGGAGGAGAATTTCCTTGGTTTTCTAATGGTTTTGTGATCTCCAGAGGTTGAATATGAATTCTGTGGTTTTCTCTAATTTTTTGGGATTTTTCCTAAATTTTTAGGAATTTTCTAAGAGCTTTTTTTATTTTTGGTCTTTTAGGTAATTTTCTTAATTTCAAGAATTTCTAAGGATTTTTTTTGTCTCTTTTTATCTCTCCTTTTGGGTTAGAGAGAGGGGGTATTTATAATATTCAATTGGTGATTTTTTTTAAAATTTTTTGGAGTTTTTTTGGAATTTTTTTAGATTTATCTTAAAGCTTTAGCCTTATTTCATTAAAGAAAACGTGTCTGTTGTATCATCAGATGCGTTGATTGTATCATCAGCCCGTGTTTGGGCCTATTGGGCCCTTTACAACCTAGCCCGCGGCTTGACAGTTGTGCCTAACAGGGACTAAATTGTTATTTGTTATATCTTTTTATCCGTAGGTTCGATTCAAGCGATTCTTGCACCGTTAGAAAGCTCGTGGGCTCTACTTCAAATTGGGATAGGATTTAGGTAGTTTTGGGATAATTAAATTGGGTTTACTAGGATAATGTGATCCTAAGTATTTAGAAAACCATAGAATTTGTCAAATTTCAAATGGGGCGTCTACCGTTACCTCTCTTTGGCACTCACTAGCCTTTGAGGGATAGGTGGGTGGCAAAGAAGTAGACACTTTGGCGTTCCCTGTCCTTCGAGGGGCAAGTGAACGTCAAAGATAAAATAGACATTTTAAATTTCTTCCTGAGGTCATGTGGTCGGGGGGCACACCAACTATCCATCCAAGTCATTGCGCTCACCGAGCTCACCCACCTAAGGCATTTTTCCTCCTTAGGTTTTCGACATGAGACGTCGGTAAGTTACACAAACTTGAAACTCGAGTTAGATTTTCTAACAATGCCACTTAACTTCAAGGGGTTTTGTGTTTGAATTTTTAACCTTAGCATTTTCTTTGATCTCCTTAGGGTTTCCTAAGGCTGTCTATAGGAAAAGGCTTTTTATAAGAAGAGACTTGCCTGGCCGAATCCAAAGTGAGAGACGAGGCAGCAACACGGCAATCACGGCAACGTGATAATCATCATACACGGGTGTCCAAGCTCCTTCGTTTTTTTAAGATTTTTTTAGAATTTTTTAAAGTAGGGGGAGAATCTAAATAGAACCCGGAGCAAGGACAAATTACGATTTTAACAAAAAAATTAAAGTTTTTGAAAAACACATGACATATAGTGAAAATTTGGAAAAGAGAAAGATATTTCGAAAATCAAGGTTGGTTAGCAGTTTTAACTCCTGCAACAATAGAGCCCTCTAAGCAGTTTATCGTCATGCAGCGATGGACCATACACCCAACCCTTTTATGTCAATACGGGGATAGACGGAATCCATCGAACAGGGTGGTTGTACCCTGGATACCCCCGAACCTTTTGCGTCATAAGAGGCTAGACAGTACCTGCCTCGACTCTTTTACGTCGCACAGGTTTGACGTTTTTCCATCGAGCAAGGTGGTTGTGCCTTGGATATACCCGCCCTTTCACCTCATAAGGGGATATACTGTACTTGCCTTATCTCTTTTACGTTGCACGAGTTTGGTATTTTTCCATTGAAACAAGGTGGTTGTACCATGGATACACCCAACCTTTCACGTCATACGGGGCTAAACGATATCTGCCTCAGCTCTTTTACGTCACATGAGTTTAACGTTTTTCCATCGAACAAGGTGGTTGTCCATTGGATACACCTGACTTTTACCTACCTTCGCTCTTTTACGTCGCATGCAAGAGTTTGACATTTTTCCATTGAAATTGTACCCTGGATACACCTGACCTTTCACGTCATATGGGACTAAACGATACCTATCTCGGTTCTTTTACATCGCACGAGTTTGACGTTTATCATGTCTTGACTCCTTAACGTCGCACGAGTTTGACGCTTATCATGTCTCGGCTTTTTAATGCGTACGAGTTTGATGTTTATCTTGTCTCGGCTCTTTTACGTTGCACGAGTTTGACGTTTATCTTGTCCCAGCTCTTTTACGTAGCAGGAGTTTGACGTTTATCTTATCTCGCCTCTTTTACGTCGCACGAGTTTGACATTTTTCGACTTGGACTTTGGGAAATCGTACACACTCACGAGGATGAGCTTGCGTTATTTCGCCTCAGGGAATCCAGTCGAGAGAAAAACGCTTCCAGACTAGCCACTATCCTGATTGGTGAGGTTCACCCATCTCTGATATGTGGTAGTTGGTAGTTATACTCATACAACCATGGAGTGCGTGGCTAGTTTCAAGCCTCCATAAGAAGCGTAAGAAGTTGGCTTTAAGAACGAGGCCTGATCGATTAATAGCTTAACCTCTTGTAGTGATGGAGGAAGTCCTTTCTAAAAGAGTTTTGGAAATGGAAGGTTTTAACAATCAGATTGAAAAAGCGCTTTTAAAAAGGACGGGCCTTACAGTTTTGCCACCTGTGACCCCTTTGGTGCTCATTTTCTTTATTATATTTTACCCAATGATGATAAAATGATTACCTTGTGAGATCGTGAGAACTCAAAAGTCTCGAAGTTATCTTTTTACCTTTGGATCTTTCATCCTATGCTCATGGGTCCATGAAGAGTTATCTGGATTCTTGTTGTGCTTCCATCTTGGAGATGTCCCGATGTTCTTCCAGGATTTTTCGAAATCACTTCGGTTTTCCATTCATATCACGCTCCTGCATCTTTCGGAGTTGGTTTTGTTGGGAACCTGCAGGGTTTAGGAGGAATCTTCGTCCTCAGGGTCTGATTGTGCTGTATTGTTGGAACTTGCAAGTACTTGTTTGTACTTGAGTGTTTTTGAATCAGAAGCTTCGTCTTGGAGAATTTTTTTTTTTTTTTGTGTTTATCCGTGATGCCCTTTCAGGTTTTTACCACCTTTTTTTTTTTTTTTTGTTGATGCCTTTTCAGGTTTTCACCTCTTTTGAGCCCGTTACAAGTAGTATTTTCTAAGATAGATCGCATTGATGGGGTCACTGAGCTCACACCCCTCCTGATTCTTGATCTTCTAAGAATTGCCTGCATGCACTCAAGTGACCACGAATGGCCCCTCCCAATTACATTTGAATTTTCCTAAAGGGTGTGGGTTTGCAAGAGTGTCGAAAATTTTTTAAGTACCATGTCCCCTTCCCTGAACTATCAAGGAGAAACTTTACTTTGGTATGCCCTCTCGATTCTATGCTGGTAAGCAACAATATTCTCGTAGTCGTCTTTCATCAAAATTAACAAGGGCAGCGATTCGTGCTTCGATCTCTTGTTCCTCATCTGAATTGTTTATCAATAAGCACTCGGAGAGAAAGTATCTCAACTTCAATGGGTAACACTACTTCCATACCATACACCAATGAGTACGGGGTCATGCCAACAGGAGTCTTCTCAGTTGTTCGGTAGACCCATAGCACGTCATTTAGCTGTTCATGCCAATCTTTGCCACCTTTTATTATTCTTTCTATAATTCTGAGAAGTCCTTTGTTTGTAGCATCTGCTTGTCCATTTCATTTCCTTGAGGGTTGTAAGGTGTGGAGAATTTCTGCGTTATCCCAAATTTTTCACACACCTTAGAGACCTTTTCATTTTGAGATTAGATCCATTGTCAGTAATGATTGACTCAGGAACACCGAACCTGAATACAATAGTGTTCAGGTAATATGTTGTCCCTCAATTTTGACAAATGATGTGGCCTCTACCCATTTAGTGAAGTAATATGTAGCCATTAATATAAAATGGTGGTCGTTTGAGGCTTTCGGTGAGATCATTATGATGATATCAAGACCCCACATGACAAAGGGCCACACAAGCGGTGTTGAGTTGAGTGGTACAGACGGTGCATGGATGAGGTCTCCATAAAGCTGACGTTTAGGATACCTCTTTACGAACTTCCAACAATCTTCAGCCATGATGATCCAGTAATAGCCTTGGCACTTGATTTTCTGAGCTGAGGCAGCTGAGTCAGAATGACCTCCTTCATTGTGTAACTCTGTTAATACTTGGTCGATTTCTGACTGATCAAGACACCGTAGAATGATGCCATTGAAGGAATTTTTGAACAGCAGATCACCTCTTACTAAGAATCCCATAAAAACCCTTCGAAGGGCTTCTTTATCCTTTTTGGTGGCTCCTTCAGAAATAACCTATCTTTCAACAAGGATAGAACATTGTGGAACCATTGTTTTGTCTTAACTAGCGCATCTAGAGCCACGAGAGACACTTCCCCATCGTTCTCATTTTCTTGCTTTATTTCTTCTTCGATCCTTGGTGGGGAAGGATCATGTTTGTTCCTGATATAGAATGACAACGTAGTGATTTTTGAAGAAATATCAACCATTGAAGCAACGGTCGCAAGGGCATCGACAAACCGATTATTTTCCTCAATTACATGCTGAAAGGTGATTTTCTTGAAATATGGGATCATCTTTTCCACCTTTTCTTGATAGGACTAGAGCTTTTCTACTTTACCTTCCAAATCCCTTGAACTTGGTTTATGATGAGTAAAGAGTCACGAATCACTCGTATTTGTTGGATTTTTTCATTTCCATGGCGTTCTCGAGCCCGGCTATCAAGGCTTCATATTCAGCAACGTTATTAGTTCATGGGAAATTCAATCTGATGGCTGTTGGTATTAAAATCATCTCGAGTGAGCATAGTATGACACTCCTATAACTGACCCGTATTCATTCCTTGCCGCATCGAAGTATAACTCCCAAATTGATTCCTCAATTGTGAAGAGGTTCTCATCAGGGAGATCCGTGTTAACGGGACTATTATCTGGCAGTGCGTGTTCAGCTAAGTGGTCAGCAATTGCTTGTCCTTTGATTGATTTTTGAGTGACATATTCGATCTCGAATTCGCTCAATGGCATTCTCCACTTCACCAAACATCAGTTCAGGACTACTCTCTACAATAGGTACTTGAGTGGGTCTATTTTTGCTTGACTGAATGAGATAAGATATAGTGTTTTAACTTTTGCATGACCCACACAAGCATCAAGCAATGCTTCTCCACATCCATGTATCTTGTCTCATAGTTCTCTATAGTCTTACTGATGTAGTCGTTTGTTCTTTTCCATAGTCATCATATTGTCTTAATATTGGCCCCATGATCTTGTCTCTCATTAACATGTATAAGAATAGGGGTTTGTCAGGACTAGGAGGACAAAGGATGGGAGGTTTAGTGCGGTACTCCTTGATTTGATCAAATGCTTCTTGGCACTCATTATCCTATATGAATGGGGTATCTTTCTTGAGTATCTATTAAACAGCATGCACTTGTCTGCTAGTTGTGAGATGAAACGCCTTATGGCTTGCATGCGACCTTGCAAAACACGAATTTCTCTGATGTTCCGGGGAGAGGGCATTTCAATGATGACTCGTATATTGGACGGGTCTACCTCAATGCCTCTTTAGCTTACTATAAAGCCTAGTACTTTGCCGGATTCAACCCCAAAAGCACATTTTTGCGGATTGAGTTTGAGTTGATATTTTCGAAGCCTTTTGAAAATGGTTCTCAGTTTGGTGAGATGATCAAGCCTGGTCTTCGACTTGACCAGAATGTCGTCGACATAGTCTTCCAGGATGGTGTGCATTAAGTCGTGGAAGATGCTAATCATTACCCGCTGATAAGTTGCCCTTGCAATTTTTAGGCTGAAGGGCATGACTTTGTAGCAATAAGTTCCCCATTGCGTTATGAACAAATTCTTGGTCTGGTCTTCTTCTACCATGAAAATCTGGTTATAACCTGAGAAGTCGTCCATGAATGACAACATCTTGTGTCACGCAGTGTTGTTGACCAAGGCATCTATATTTGGTAATAGAAAATTGTCCTTTGGGCATGACTTGTTGAGGTCTCTATAGTCAACACACACTTGGATCCTCCCGTCTTTCTTGAGTACGACTACTATGTTGGCCAACCATTTTGAGTAATCGAAGGGGGTAATAAACTTCACTTTGAGCAGCTTATCGATTTCTTCTTTGATTTTGAGTTCAAGGTAGGCCTTCTGAAGTCGGAGTTTCGGCCTTATAGGCTTGGCCCCTTCATTGAATATTAGGTGATGTTGTACCAATGTGGGATCTAGCCCTAGCATATCATTGTATGACCAGGCAAAGACATCGCAATATTCTTTTCTCCTCAAGAGATAGGGAGGTTCCAATATTGGTTAACCTTGGGTCCTTTTCAGTTCCTAGGTTTATGTCGATCGTCTCTTCAATGATAGCCGTTGGGTCATCATTGAACCTCTTCTTGAATTGCTCAACATGGAAAGTGAGTTCCTCAGGTTGAGTGATTTCTTCAGACTATTGGCTCTCTTGATCTTTGTCTTAGTCATCCAAGTCATCATCTTGGGTATTGTGCACCGTTATCAGGGCTATCTTGAGTGTTTGTCGTTTCTGAAAATTCTTTTTCATTATTATTAGTTTTATCATGTTTTGATTTTTCAACAGTTTTTTAAGTAACACAAGAGGTGTTCCTTATGGGACTCGCGAGAGAAATTTTGAGGACTGGACGTGCAGGGTGGTTAGATGGCCACACTGCGCCTATTCGTTTTTTTGCAGTGGGACTTGAAGGTGTCACTGGTATGCTTCTAGCGATTCTCGAGATAGGGGAGTGATCGACCAATTCCGTTCTTGGGTTTGAATTGGTGGATGAACACACTTGGCTGTGTTAAAGCTGATTGTGCATACCTTCTAATCCAGGTCAGCAAAAAAGTCTTCAATTCCCAGTTCTTGTGTGTACTGAGATGTGGAAGAAGAGTTATTCCCCGTTTGGGATTCAAGGATCACCTTTGGCCGTTTTGAAGGACAGGCATTGAGAGGATCGAGGCTTTGAATGCCTCCAGATACAAAGCCTGGATAGCTTGAAGGCTTCATCCGGCTTTGCAATAAGGTGAGAGAACACTCGAGACCTCTTCGATCTCCGTTTTCAGTTCTGGCTTCGAAAGAATAAAAAATTTCCTCTGTTACGCCTTACCCTTGACTACTCCAGCCTTGGCCTGGTTGGAAGCCTTGAGAGAAGAGCCTGTGCCGAGCTTCGATGGACCCGAAACCGTATCGATATTGACATTAGATAATGTCATCCATCGATACAGAAGTTTGCAAAATTTGAGGAACAAGTTTGCTGGCCTTTAGGCGTAAGGTGGCACAATCATCTTGCTCGAAGGAACAGAGAGGAATTTCTCCGAGCTCGACTCCTACAGCTAGCTTCTCGTTATGTATACTAGGATTGAGAAAAGCATGGGGTTCAGCACATAATTTTGTGATGTCGTTTTTAGTTGAAAATTTGAGGCATTGATGGAGTGTAGAGGTGACCACGAGGTTTTCATGCAGCTACGGTCTTCCTAACAGCATGTTGAAAGAAGGTTTCATATCCAAGACATAAAACTTTAGCACTTGGACGGTAGGGACGATCTTGAGTGTGAGAGGCAGTATGCCTTCAGCTAGTCTTTTGGTTCCATCGTATACAGCGATAGTTAGTTGACATGGCTCGAAGTGATCCGGGCTTTTGCCTATCTGCTTCACTGTTTATGTTTAAGGATGCTCCATTATCAACAAGCATTTTTAGTATCTCATATCCTTGCATGAAGATGGTGATGTGTAGAGGTTGGACGTGAAATAGTTTGAAGCCGGCTGGGATGTCATCGTCTGTGAACACGATTGGTGTTGCTACCATCAGCTGGTTTATCATTTCGCACAACTCATCCAAGTATATGTTGCTCAGGATGTGTGTCTTGACAATGACCTTCTCGATTTGGGCTCTATGTGCTGATGAGTTGGCGAGTAGCTCCAAGATGGAGATTTGAGCCTGAATCTTCCCGAGATGAGCTGGTAAATTGTAAGTGGTTGCAGATCCTTGAATTTCCTTGATTGGCTCGTGATTTATGACCCTCGCTGGTTGTTTAGTTTTTGAAGTATTTTTCATTCTTTCATCGAGAGTATCGGCCATCAATTGAATGGGTTTAAACATTCGGCCTCTTCAGGTTAAGGAGTCGACCTCGCCAGCTTGAAGCTCGATAGGGTCAGCCCTAGCAAGAGTAATGAGAGACTTTGGGGTGCTGACCCCTTGTTTAGAAGATGACGCATTGTCATTGGTCCTGACCATATCAATCTGTAGTGTTTCATCTTCCTCATGTCGGTCCTATTTGAGAAGGTTATTGAGGTTTGGAGATGAAGGGCTTCCTCTTAAGAGGCTCAAAAGTTCTTCTTCGGGTTGTTGAAAGTTATGATCACAAGCCAATATGAACTAACGGGGATCCTCTTCTTCGTCTCCACTCTCAATCATGTGAATGACAACTCTCTCTTTCGAGTTGTCTTGAGCTCCCAGCTTTTCGGTCGTTGTGACCATATTTTTAGGGAGAGGATTTGTGAAGATACCCATCTTTTGATTAGGCTCTTCAACAGGTTGATTTCTAGGTGTGGCAGTGATGTCTCCCCTATTGATTAACCCTTGAAACACCCATTTCATATATATGTAGTTTTGAGTATCATGAGCATGGTTTTGATGTCATTTGTACCACCTGCTCTTATTCGTGACTTAAAATAGTGGTTCAGATGGTGGCGGGAGATAAACCATATTCTTAGCCAAGAGTAATTCCGACACTTTTTCTAATGAGTTTTTGAGAGGGGTGAAACTATTCTCTCGCTTTTGGTTATTATTTTTAGCGTTGGCTTTAGGCTAACCCCTTTGGTTTTGATTCTGATTGTTGTGTTGAGCAGTTGAACCTTGGGTCGATCCGTCAACAGTGATCTCATTAACCTAACCGGAAGCATTCCCCTTGTTTTCTTCTTATTTTGAGGAGCTATTATCGGCTTGTTGTCGGGCTTGGTACTGAGGGGTGTCCCTCTAGCCCTTTCATGTCGCGTCACCCGCTCGAACGTGGAGTCGAAAGAGTGAGGGATAAGACCTTGGCTGCAGAAGGTCCTATACTTGGGAGCAGCATTCTCTAAGGCTATGGAGATCTTGGATGGGTCTGTAAGTAGACATTCTATGACCCGCATTGCCGCCTAGTGGAATCGACCGATAAAATCCTCAAAGGATTCTCCTGAGTTTTGTTTTCTTGCACTAAGTTCACCCAAGGAGAGAGGTCTTAGTGTCGACCCTCCATAGTGAGAGATGAATAGGTTGAACATTTCATTTAGAGTGATGTGTGGTCGAGCGAACATTATTCTCCAATGCCCATTCAAGTCTTCACCGGTCAATGTTTGTGAAAAGATGACCTTCAGTTGATTAGGCCTGTCTAGCAAAGCTCTAACAGAGAGGAGGTATGCATTGACGTGAGTATCTGGATCGCTCTTCTCACTGAACTTGTTTCTAAATTTTGGGATGACAAATCCCAAGGGAAGGTCTTCCACGCCTCCAAGGGTCTCATGAACATAAGCCTTTGATGGTAGAATTTCATGCATGCCCATTCTTACAAGCATATTCTGTATTGCTTTTAAGGTACCTTCTAGTTGAGGATATAGCATGGCAGTAGGCCCACTGGTTGGTGGGTTCCCAAGCGTAAACTGATAAGTTGAAACTTGGGGTATATGTTGGTTTGTATGGACCTAAGATTGATGAGCTGCAGTCACTGGGGCGGTTTGATACATTGGTGCTTGAGAGGCATACTGACCCATAGGTGTCGCCACTAGTTGCGGAAATTGCACGGTTTGTTGGACTGGATGAACCAGAGGGACCAATTTTAGAATCAGCTGACTTGTTTGTGCTAAGGGTTGACTTATACCACTAACTTGGCTTAAGATCGACCCGTAAGCAAGGGCATGAACAGTGTAACCTAGGTCAACTAGACTTTTGAGGGCAGCTTGGATGCTCATCTCGCCTAAGGGTAGGTTTGAGTCGACACCTCTATTTTGTTCAATGTTCAGCACATCATAAGTTGTATTATGGTGGCTCGAGTTTGAGTTAGATCCCCTAGACCTAGGTGGGTTTTGGTTTTGAGATCGCTGCACTTCAGAGTTATCTTGGTTCGAGTTACGGGAATTGGCTTTAGATGTTGCATGAATTTCTTTCCTCACTCGACTTCTACTTTGGTTGCCTAAAATCCCCTGTAGGATGACGCCTGGTCTGACTCCTTGACTATTCTAGGTTTTTCGAGCGGAGCTAACTTTTCGAGCCACACAGATCTCAAGATTAGGAGTGGATGCTTGGGACTCTGCCTCTAATTGAACACTTGGGCATTGGATAATGGATTGTCCTGAGGTCTGTTGATAACTCCAAAGGATTGCAGTATACTGGTCCCTAGGTTTGTGCTGGTTAGGCTTAGAGTCGGCCGTGGAGCATTCATTACGGTCGCCTTGAGTGACTAACATGGTGATTGCTTTTGGTTGGGTTCTAAAATCTAGACTTAGGTGAGATCTAAACTCGATGACTTAGGGCAAACCTAGCCTGACACTAGGGGCAAAAACCTTAGTTAAGACATAGGCTAAGACTAGACTGGAATTTAGATTTACTAGACTCAATGGATTTTGGTTAAGACCATGAACTAGGGTAAGCCTAGTCTAGCTCTAGAGGCAACTCTTAAGCTTAGAGCTATGCTAGAACCTAGACTAAGATCTAGAGTAGACAGTGCACAAGTCTCGGCTCGAACCAAGAGTGGGTCTAGAGGGTTGGAGGGGTAAGCACTAATGTATTTTTTTAAAAAAAAAATTATCTTTTTAATTTTGATGAAACACAGTTAAACTAAGCATGGTGAAAGCAGGGAAAATATTATTTCAGTAACAATTAACAAACTAAAATAAAATCAAAACGGCAGAAACAAAATAAACCTATCTGAAGTAAAATAATTTTTTATATATTTTAAAAATTTTTATTTTAGGTCAAAAATTAATCAACAGGGAGCCAAAAGTCCCTGGAATGGTCTTGTGGGGTCCCAGAATTTTTCTGGGACACTTGCAATTGGGCGACACGGGTGGTGTCGCCCTTGTAGGGTATGCGACATGGCTGGTGTCGCCCAAAACACTATTTTTTTTTAATTTTTTTATATTTTTATATTGTTAATCTTGATGAAATATGACTACTTTAAACTTGAAAGAAGTAGTAAATAAAAATATTTATGATGAAATAAATTAAAATTATGTAAAATAGAAAAGCCCATATTGAACTGAAAAATAATTTTTTTGTATTTTTTAAAAAAATTATTTCGCTCTGAATTGTTTTTTTGCAATCACAAAAGAATCCCTAGATTAGATCCACAAAGTTCCAGAGGTTTCTGAGACCTTTGAATTTTGGCGACACTGTGAGTGTCGCCCAAATAAAGCAGGGTTTCGGAGCACCAAAACCCTGGATTCTGGTCACATTCAACTTTTGGGACCTTTTGTGGCTAAAAACAATAAAAAACCATGAATAAAAATCATATTTTGATGCTTGGATCAAGCTCGAAATAGCCCCATGGTGGGCGCTAAACTATTTACGATTAAAATCTGATAGATCTTCCAATGAAGATCTCCCAAATTTTAACACCTTAAAATAATTAAAAAGATGTAAATAAAGTGGTAAAAAAAGTGGGACAAATCTAATTCAGGTCTAAAGCCAGATTTGCCCAGAAACGAGTAGATCTACTCTCAGATCAGTGGCAGAGCCAGCATGATCTAGAGCATGAAAATACGATTTTAAGACAAGTTAACAGATCAAAAATAAATAAAAGAAACAAAACAGTAAAAAGGATAAGAAAAAGAGAGGAAGAAATAATACCAAACCGGGCCAGCTGGTTCGGGATTCCCGAGCCTTCGAAGGCTCGCTTGTATCAAAACAGATCCTCTTTGCCTCTCTGATTCGGATATTGACCAACAGATGGTGTAAAGGGTTAGATCTAGGGTTGTTGTGCCCTAATTCTAGTTTTGATCGAAGGTTTTTGTTCCCTAGGTCTGGGTTTTCTCAGTCTTAGGGGTTAGGACGTTTGGAGGCTAGGGTTTCTATCTTTTTTAGGGTTTTCAATCCAAAGATTTTTCTAAAGTTGTCGGTCTTTCTAGGGTCTAGAGATGAATTTCCTTGGTTTTCTAAGGGTTTTGTGATCTCCAAAGGTTGAATATGAATTTTGAGATTTTCTCTAGTTTTTTTGGGATTTTTGGGGATTGTTTCTAATTATTTAGGAATTTTTTAAGGGTTTTTCTTATTTTTGGTATTTTTGGGTAATTTTCCAAAGTTCAAAAATTTCTAAAGATTTTTTAGTCTCTTTTCTCTCTCCTTTTGGGTTAGGGAGAGGGGGTATTTATAAGATTCAACAGGTGATTTTTTCTAAATGTTTTGGAGTTTTTTGAAATTTTTTTGGATTTATCTTAAAGCTTTAGCCTTATTTAAATAAAGAAAATACATTTACAGCAACATCAAATGCGTTGACTACATCATCAGCCCGCGTATGGGCCTGTTGGGCCCATTACAGCCTGGCCCGCGTCCGACAGTTGGCTCTCTCATAGGGACTAAATTATTATTTGTTATATTTTTTTATCCGTAGGTCCGATTTAGACGATTCTTGGACCGTTAGAAAGCTCTTGGGCTCTACTTTAAATTGGATAGGATTTGGGTAGTTTTGGGGTAATCAAATTGGTTCTACTAGGATAATGTGCTCCTAAGGGTTCAAAAAACCATAGAATTTACCAAATTTAAAATAGGGTGTCTACACGCCTATTTATGTGAGATGTGGAGGAATGTATACATATTTTTTTGAATCCATCATTAGTTACACATATGCATCGTAACTTACGGTCTATGACAAGAGATCATGGAGACATTTCAACTTAAGACAAAACTCTAGGATGCATATACTCCCAGGGCACATGAATGCCTCTCCACTAGATAAAGAAGGAGTTTTGGGTGAGATGTGATATGACTCTTTTAGCCTGTCAGTTAAGAATATAAGATTATAATAGGTAGATCATAAGGGAAACATCGTCATTTTTGGATATATTGAGGTACATCCCTGAATATATACATGTTGAGGCTTTAGATACCTTAAAGTCCAGGAGTGATATAACTTGGCCAATATTTGGACTTGGCTTAATCCATGTCCCTTGAAGATATGCATGTAAAGACCTCATATATCTTTAAGTCCAGGAGTGATATAAATTGGATAATATTTGGACTTAGCTTAACCCATGTCCCCTGAAGATATATACATTTTAAGGCCTCATATGCCTTAACTTGGGCAATATTTGGACTTGGATTAATCTATGTTCCTTGAAGATATACATGTTAAAGCCTCATATGCCTTAAAATTGAAGAGTGATATAACTTGAGCAATACTTAGATTTGGTTTAACTCATATCTCATGAAGCTATATATGTTAAGGCCTCATATGCCTTAAAGTCCATGAGTGATATAACTTGGGCAATACTTTGACTTGGCTTAACCCATGTCCATATCCACCGTTAGTTAAGATATATATGCCTTAACTGATAGCCCGAAATTGATATTTTTTTTATTATGTTGAGACTCTCAAGGACCCATATTTGAGGCTCTATAACTCTCTCCTTGAAGTTTCATATCAATCGAAGGTAGTTTAGCCTATCTTTTGCATGCCTCAGAGTTGGATCCTTAAAAGCGCTATCCCTCGTGCCTTACAGCCAAGATGACACTCGGTCACCAAAATTGAGATTTCTCTCTCAATAAGAGGATTTTCTTATGGGATCAGGACCATTGGATGTACCAGTCAATGATTTATCACACTTAAAAAGTGCAGCATTGATTGACTTGGACATTGGAAGCGGTTGCATTCACAATCCACTAGTTACACTGATGTAGTTTTCAACAGAAACACAGTAACTTGGAAGGACAATATCTTTTTCATACGAGATCCATTTGAGGCGAGACTTGGACCGTTGTGTTCATCTCTGAGTCTTCTCTCATTTCACAAATTTTATGTTCAAAGGATTTTTTTATTTGAAAATGGTTGTGCCCACAATCCACTAGTCTTGCAGACCCAATTTCCAACATAAATAGGTTCATTTGGATGGATGAGATCTCTCTCATCCATGGTCTATTTAAAGTGAGACTTAGATTATTGCGTTCATATCTGAGTCCTCTTTAATATCACCAAATTTCACATTCAAATGATTTTCCATTAAGAATTGGTTGTACCTACAATCTATTGGTATCATACTGGGTCTGCTGACGAAATACATTGACGGACGAGATCTTTATATGTGATACATTCAAAGTGAAACTTAGACAGTTGTGTTCGTCTTTGAGTCGTCTTTCATCCCTCAAAATTTCAAAAACAATGGATCTACCATCTGAAAGTGGTTGAAAAAATATATAAACATGTCGAAACTGTGCTGCAGAAGCTTAACTTACGCTCGTCAGAGATAACAGAATCCCTGATTTTTCTCGTGTGATGACTCCGTTGAATCTGGGATTTATGAATTCAAATTGAGGATGATCATTGATTGTGATATGTGATTATCATCAATAGACACTTGTACGAGTATTTGAAACATATAATTATCATTTTGATGATTGGATTAAGAAGATGGAGACGTAAATCAAAGGATATGCGGGGATCATACTTTTCATGCTCATTACTTCGTAACTATGAGGATGCAGATCAGTAGATGGATAAGGACTGAAGATTTTGTAGTTATGAGTCGGCAAATCTATATAAATCTCCTTCCTTGATAAAGAGGGGGTTTGATTCCTTTGAAATGAGAGGATTGAAACAACTTGATAGTGGGAGATAGATAGAGAGTGAATGTATTGCCAGAACCAGTCCATTCTATGACTATTTCTTGAGCCATATCTGATATATATAGAGAGATATTGTAGTTTTTCAAGCCGACTTGAAGCCTGATCTCGAAAAACAACAGGTCATACCACAGTACCCCTGAGTTTAGGCTCAGGTATATGGGCCCATGTGCCCATGGTATTGTTTCTATTTGTATAAGGCTGCATATTTTCTTTTCTAAAATCTAATGTATAGGTTTTAAGGCCCGAATCAAGGGTATTCGGCCTTAATCATGCTAATATAAATTGTAATAGATGATTAAAGCTCTGGAACTGGTTCATTCCTAGTACATGATATAAAAACATGTGTTTCTATGATATGGAATGCAAGGGCGAATTTGGCTCCGAATATGTTGTCCTCTGGTTGTTCACTTGGAGTCTTGTATTTCTTTAAAACCTAGGTCTTTAGTTGATTAAATCTGACAATGCACTTTTCGGAGCGTCCAGCGGGTTGGCTCTTCAGTGTTCTAAAAAATATATTTGAGGAGTGGGTATCACCAAATTCAAATTCGATAATGGGATGAGTGGAACATAGCCTACAATACCAAGAGTGGTTTGTATGAGTAGCTTATCTTGTCATTTGGATTGTCCAATGCACCTAGCAATTTCACGTACTTGAGTAGCAATTTCCTGTACTTGATAACTTAAGTCTTGTCAATTTCATCGACAAGTTTGTAGTCATGTCTATTTGAAAGTGGGATGAGTGGGACATAGCCTATAAGACTAAGAGTGGTTTGTATGAGTGGCATGTCTTTTCATTTGGACTGTCCAATGCACATAGCACTTTCAAGCACTTGATAACTCAAGTCTTGTGAGATTTCATCAGCAAGTTTGTAGTCATGTGTTTTGATAATATTTTCATATAATATCTTCATGTAGGGAACCAATCTAGGGGAACATCTCGATCATTTGCACCAAGTGCTTACTAGTTTGATGGCTGAAAAATTATATGTTAACCTGAAGAAGTGTAGTTTCATAACGAGTAGTTTGGTGTTCTTGGGTTTTGTAGTTTCTTCGGATGGTGTTAAGATTGTTCTCAAGAACTTAAGCCAATAGTAGATTGGCCAATACCCGAAACTGTGACTGAAGTGTGAAGGTATTTTTGGACTAGACACATTCTATTGTCAGTTTATTTGAAAATTTTGCAGCATCATGGCGCAAATCACCGAGTGTTGAAAGTTCAATGGCCAATGGTTGGTAAGGCTGTGGTGTATAGATCTATACATTAATATTGGTCAAATTAATTTGAAAGAAAGATCTATACATTAATATTGGTCAAATTAATTTTAAAGAAAGATCTATACATTAATATTGGTCAAATTAATTTGAACCATAAGCGAAAGCTTGGAGCATAGGATTACTTTGAAACCTTGGTCCCATGAAATCTGAAGCCAAGAGATCCACCAAAGCCACCATGTAGTTAAGAAGCCCAGCCGAAGCCGCATTTAAAATGCGGACCACAATGAGAGCTGTAGGGCTACTCCGACTATACACATTCGATAATCCGATCCCTACTGCAATTCCTAAGTCTAATGACTTGTGATTAAAAATAAACATACATTTAAAAGAGAATTTGTACAACAAACCAAATTTAAAAGAAAATCACTTTTTTATTTTTTTTCATTTGCTTCTACTTCTTGTATTTTCTAGAATTTCTCTAGAGCTGAACTGATCAAAGGTTCATCCCAAAAATCCAGAGGAGAACAAAATCAAACCTGAGCAATAACCCTGTAGCGGAGCATGGAAGTTGCAGAGTCATCCCCTAGTACAAGGCCACCCCCATGGCCATTGCTATGATGGACTCCATCTAACCACCATTTCCATTTGTTGTCACCAAACCCTTCTTCTCCCCGGCCCTCCGATAAAAGCTGGTCGCAAACGACTCCACCATCAATGTAATCATAGCGGACAGCATCGCAACAAACGTCGTGAACGGGAACTTCCTCCATGGATTCTCCGGCCACGAAGGCTTTAACCACATAAAATGCTTTTCTTATCAGGATTCAGCGCGGGTACTGCTCGAGTGAACAGAGGCAAACGTACACCAATCATACTACTGACCAAGATGGATGCAATGGCAATCAGTTTGAGGCGCATTGCCTCGCTTTTGCCGTAGTACCGACCGGTCTGGTCTCGCATTCACACCTTTATAGTGCTCTGGTGGGAAGGGAGGCCAAAACTAAAAAGAAGAAGAAGAAACATAATATAGGAGCATAAACCTTAAAACCCATCTTAACCCAACCTCTGGCTTTTCTCCTAGAGCTTAGATGGGTGGTGGTAAGTGCTTACAACTGTAAATGGTTTCTTTCACTAAAAGCTTGCACTCTCTCTCTAATGGCAAAGCTTTGTGGTTTTTTATAGTAAAAGCTTTTTCTAATGGCAATGCAAAGTGGTGTCTATACTAACATCATTAACATGTGGAGAGAGCCCGTAACAAACTTCCAACACAGAGGGATATTTAAATTAGTAAAATACGTGGGTTCTTAGTTGAAATGAAGTGCTGGGATTTGAAATGACTTGAGTTTAGGAGATGCTTGTTGATCCTGAGATTTGGTGGAGGATGGTTAGTTGGGAGAGCGGTGATCAGCGTCGTGAAATTGAGAATGGGTGCGAGGGCAGCGGTTGGATGAAAGCAAGGATGATGTGGAGGTGGAGGCATGTAGTTTGCTGGACTTTGAGGTGGCGGGCTCTCCGCATCGTGGCACGAGTTGAGATGTGTCTCAAATAACTTACGTGTGGGAGAGAGAAGTTTCCATCCATTTTTTAAAATCCCCTAAAAACCTATGAGAAACCTCCTTTTAGCCTCTCTCAATGTGGTCTCTCTTCCTTGCCTTTCAACTTGGTTTCGGTCTCTCTCTCCACAATCATAATCTTATTCAATATGAAATAGAGAGATTGATACGGAGAGAGAAAAGGAGAGATGTAGACGTCTCTTTCCTCTCTCGGCGTGTTTGTTTTTCTTAAAGCATTTTATCATAAAGTGTTCTTTCAAATTTTGAAAAAATTATATGTTTTTTTCACATTTTTTATGAGAAGTTCAAAAACTTATCTTTCAACAAAAGTTCTTATTCATTTGCAAAAAGTAAAAGATTAAGTTTCTATTTTAGAATTTTTTTTTTGATAACTATTCACTATGCATAATGTAAATTCATAATATTAATATTATTAATATGATATAATACAATATAGTATTACTATATTATATTATAATATTATGTTATATTATATTATATATTTATTTTATTAATATAATTTATATTAATAGCATATAGTGATTATATATTGTATGTAATACATTATATTATTATATATTTATATTAT
>NW_006496825.1:1460921-1507749 GCF_000471905.2 Amborella trichopoda | reverse complement strand
GATCCGGATCACCTATCCGTTTTTAAATCATTGGTACAAACTAATTTGTTACACTATGCAAGCACGGAAAACGTTTATATAAGCACGAGGGCCTAAACAATCAAATCAGCGCGTACCTCAAAAAGTTCACTAAAACAAGTTGTTTTAATGTCCAAATATCTTCAAATTAATCATCTCAATCAAAAGATGCATAGACATGAGAAAAGAAAATAAATTTCAAATTTTAAAATTAGTGGATCTTATAATGTATTTTTTTACTGTAAATTTTCAAGTTTTCATAGATATGCTCGATTTACACAATTTTCAAAGCTTAAAATTTTATAATTTGAAAGAAAATATATTTTAAGGCTATCACAAAGATTTCTAGTATTGAAACCACATCACTTTACTTTGATTATTTAAAGCCTCGGCCTAATACAAACCGCACCCCCCAATAAATGGTGATTCAGACATTAACAAAATGAAGTAGTGAATCCATTTGAACACAAATAACACCACTAAATAAAATCATGAAAAAAAGCCGATGAATAGAATGAAATCCATGAAAAATAGAGATAGAGTCACAAAGTGCAAGCATATGAGAGGGAGAGGCGTACGAGAGAAAGCCTCCAACTTAAGGAGCAAAATAGAGATCGTTCATCTTAACAATAACCCAACTCTGCACTTTCCGAAAGTAAAACAAATTGAAGCAAAAAATATTTACAATTGTAGGGCCATCAGATAAGAAGAGATAAGCAACGAATGGAGTTAATGGGTGGGCGGCATGACCAGTGTTCGTAAAATCGAACTGGAACAGTTAATCGGACATGGGCCAGAAGCGGTTTAACCGATCTAATCGGTAAACCGGTCGATTCAACCATTCTAATCAAACAAGTCCCGAGCAGCAAAAAAATTGTTGAAAAAAACAAAAAAAATCTACTAAATATGAAAAGCATATAAATAATAATTAAAACAAAACACATTCAAATGAAGTTGAAAATGAATGAAATTTTGAGTTTAAAAGTGAGTATTAGTAACCAAAACAATTTTTAATATTTACCATAATGTAAAAAATATTAAAAAATGTAGTACAAATCATGTTCCTTATTTTTAAGATTTTATAGACATTTTTTAAAAATTTTATTTTTAAAATACAGACCAATAACTAGAACTGCTCGAAACCAAAACCAGCAAGGAATAGGTTTCGATCTAACCAGACGGTTACAGGTTAGATCCAGCGGTTTTTCAAACAATGTGTAACAGTCTAGGCAATTCCAGCCTGTCGCATTCCAGCTATGTTTTGGAACGAGCATGTGCTCATTTTGACGGGTTTTGGGTATCGCCAAAACTACGTTTTGATGGGTGTATATGGATCCAAAAACCTAACTGATGTCAAAACCTAGATATACAAAATCAGGTTTTGCGCTCCAAAATTAGTGAAATTATTTGCTTCTCTTTTTCTTTCGCGTGTGCTTGCCTAAACAAAAACTAAGATGCCATCTTTCACTGGGTTCCTTTACGGTCTATGAGGGCCCATTTTGGTCCTGAGAAGCTACACCAATTTCGGACAAGGAAGATTTTGGGGTTGTTTGGGTCCAAGGATTCAAGGGCATAAACTTTTACCAATGCACATGGCCGGTTCCATGCATATGATGTGGATCCCTCAAAAAATATTTTTTAAAAAAATCTATTTCTTGTAAAATGTATTTCTCGTGAAAAATATTTCTTAGAAAATAGATTTTTATTATTTGGATAGCACCTAAATGAACCTTGGAATTCCCTGAACTGAGGAATGTTGACCTCTCAAACTAATTAGAGTGAAGAAATATTGCATCTAAATTAGCGGTGAAAAGATCATTATGCAAAACATACTAGACTTAATGAATCTAAGGTCAAGGTGTATGAGACTAGGGACCAATAGAGGGGAAGGGCCATTTAAATATGTTGTTGCTCAAATCTAGCTTAGTTACAGAGAAACACAAGGTTTCTATGAGTCCATGTAGAAATGAGTCCCCTCTTAAAAATATATTTTTGAGATGAATTTTTTGACCCAATTTTTAAGGACATATAATTTGTAACATGGAAATCATGAATATAAAAAAATAAATAAATTTTAAAAATTAAAAATAAAAATTTTATAAAAAAAATATTTAGACTGCTAGTTTTAACTATTTTAAAATAGACCACTCATTTGCATCCATCTTTCATATTGATGTTTTATACCTAGGGGGACACAAATGTAGAAATTGCATCCCTCGACACATAGGAACAATTTTCCATGGAGAAAGGCCTTTGGTCAAAGATTTTGCCTATGAACCTGTTGTTTTTTTTTTTTTTTGACAAGTGCACATAACTTTATTATTCAAAAAATGTCATCACAATTACAGCAATAAAGACGAAATAAACAAATAATCAGCCCGAGCCCCTTCTTATGCAAGAAAGTCAGCTATCTCATTAGCCTCCCTGTAAATATGGTTGGAAGCAACCACCTGATTGTGGCATAAGTCCATAATTTGGAAGCAATACTACCATGGACTCCAGGATAGCTTACTAAACCCAGAGCACCACTGAATGACATTTAGAGAGTCCCCTTCCACCATCTGGCCCAAAGTCAGACAATGATCTTTCAATAATTTAAGCTCATGTAATACAATCAGTTACTCAACTTGATTGGCTATAAATGTCCCACATGAACTGTAGTAGAAGAAAATTTCCATGCCAGACGGATCTCTCACAACACCACCACAACTCGTTAGCCCTGTGTTCCTGTAAGAGCTTCTATCAAAATTAAGCTTCACGCAACCATTATTAAGAGGGAGCCAAGTTTACAGATTATTGGTCTATGCGCCTTCTGTTGCATCAAATCCCGGATATTGTGGAGTATAACAATCTTTGATATACCAAAACCTTCTTTAATAATGGATAGCCATAACCACACATTTTGAATTATCTTCTCTTGAACTGGGGCTATCTCTAAGCACTTTCCTTTAAAAATGTATCTATTCCTTTCAAGGCACACCTCTTACTGAAGCGCTGAAAATCTGCCAAATCATGACACCTAACTTCGGTATAGAAGGAATAGACCGATGATCAATGATTCTCACATGTTGTTCAGGGAGAGAAAGCAAGAAACCAATTAAACAAAAAGCCCACCTCCATAATGATAAAGTAAAATGGTAATGGAGGAATGAATGGTTTCAGGTCGCCTTATCCTCTTTGCATAAAATGCTATAGTTAATAATAAGTTTTCCCCACTTCTTCAAGTTATCTTTAAGTTTGTGCTCTCTCTTAATAGATTTGTCAGAATTCGAGGTAAATTATTGTCTTTGGATCTATGGAGTCCTTCTGCTCATGAGTCTTTTGCTGAAAGAAAAAGGGTTTGAGTCACTTTTTGGGGCATACCTTTACATACATGGAAACTGGTCATCTTTCAAAAACTGGCAAATGTTTGTAGTTCGTTTTGTGATATTGATTGGGAGATGTTGAAAGTGGAGTCTATGGACTCCGTGCGTGTCAATCTGTGGCGTTTGAAGAAGGATCATTTATCGCACAAGATTCATTTGCAAATGGGCCTTCAAAGTTTTTTAATTGATTCAATTATGGAGGCAAATGAGGTCAATGATATTAAGTCAGCATCGTTGTCAGAGTGGTGTTTTACCCTTGGATGATGATGGTTGGACTCTGGTCAATAATAAAAGGAATAAGAAGGTTTTCCATGGTGTGGGGTCTCAGGTGCAGAATGCCAGTATGAATTTCAAATTCCACTTTTTGGGGTTGAATAATACACGTGGAGGTAGTCTAGGCTCTAATGTTTTGAATTTCAAAACGATTTGGGTTCAGGTGGGCCACTTTCCTAACGATTCCTTTGACTATCTCTTACTGTCTTCATCTCCCATGAGTAAAGGAAAGAGGCCTTTAATTGATTGTGGTGCTCCTTCGGGTTCACCGGATCACATTAGCCCTCATATCTATGAAAAGTCGGTGAATCCAGTTTTTATTGGGAAGGTTGTTTTATGCTCTACACGTATTGAATCGACGGTTTTGGGAGAGGATACTCTCCGATTTTCTATGCATGATTGTGACAAGGGGTCAACTTGAGTGGATTCCCCAGAGTTTCCTTCAGTGAGCTTTCCTTCTTCTCTAATTCTATTCTCTCTACCTCCTCAAAGCCTGAAAATTTTGGCCATAGTTATCTCCCTCTGTCGGTGCAATATTTTCTGCTAGTGGTACTGCTCTGGTGGTGTACTGTTTCAAGGATGAGGTTTCTACCTTTTCGTCGGGCTGCTAGAAAGAAGGTGTTGCTACATTCGAGGATGAGAGATCCCATTGATCCATTAGCTCTAGTGATGATTGACGACATTAACGAGGAGCAAATGGTTGAGGAGCAGATAGAGGAAGAGGTCCCTGTGTCTGATGCTCACTTTCCCTTTGACATGAAGAGGTTCAATCTGGCTTTGGTGGAGGAAGAATGGGAACAGCCGATTAATATGATTCCTCAGGCTAAACTTTACTTATCCACAGACTGGGAGAGGTGGAAGGGGATGTTGGCATGGATCCTGGTGGTCCTTTACCTCTCCACTTTGCTATTGATGGTCTGGGAGAGGTGGAAGGGGATACTGGCCTAGATCATGGTGTTCCGCTAGAGCTCCCAGTTGTTCAACCGTTTGACACTGTTATTTTGACTAATGACGGTCTTGCTGAAGCAGTAGATAATGGTGGTGCTGATATTAGTAGTGATGATAGGATTTCTATGATGGTGGCTGATATTGGGTTTTCATATGAGGTTCTGTTAGCAATGCTGGTCAAAACAATAAAGGAGCAGTTGACGAAAGCAAAATCAGCAAAAGCTATACCAGTAAAGGAGCCGGTCGATAGGACTCCTAAAAATTTTAAGATGCAGAGTGGTCCCATTAAGGAGAGTCACCCAGTTAGATGGTTTGCTCATATCGCAACTAAGGATCCAAAGCCAAAGCGAGAGTGGGGTATCAGAATCAATGATGTTGCAATGGTGGAGGTTAGCAGCGACTCCTCCAATTCGAGTGATGATCACGTTTATGAAGGCCTTTTTGAAGATGGTGGCGATATAGGGTCCTTTGAGGAGGGCCTTGGTTCTACCTCTCACCCTTGATATTGATCCTCCATTGGAATATCAGAGGTCTAGGGGATACCAGACGCAGAAGTGATGTAAAGCTTTTACTCAAAAGTTTAGACCAGTAGTTGTTATTTTGCATGAAACTAAGTCTTTTGCTCCTACTTTTGCTTTAGTTAAAGAGTGTTAGGGCCCAAGGGCAGTTAAGTTTGAAGGGGTTGATTCAATAGGGGCTTCTGAGGGTTTTTGGGTCTTATGGGATCCTCTTGCTCTACAGTTTGTGGAGGTTATTAGAAAGGATAGGTTTTTGGCATTGTTTTTTCAGGGTTCTGATGCAGAAACTTCGTGGGGACTTGTGAATGTCTATGGACATGTATTTCCTACTCTTAAAGAAGACTTTCTCAATGCTTTGGACAATGTTTTACTTTTCCATAATTTTTCTATCTGTTTGGGTGGTGATTTTAATTACTTTCATTGACCAGATGATACATCTTTGAATATTCCCATCAATTCTATGATGCAATTGTTTAACTCTTTTATGGAGCGGTTTCAGTTGCTAGATTTGTCTTTTGTGGGGGCCAAATATACTTGGTCCAATTACAATACGACTAATCTAGTTATGTCTAAACTGGACCATTTATTGGTGACTCCTAATTAGATGGAAGTTTTTCCATTGGCATCGGTTAAAGCTTTGCATAAACTTTCATCTGGTCACATTCATTTGTTGATGAATACAAAATTGATTCCTGGTGGGAGGAAGCCTTTTATGTTGGAATTGGTTTGTTTAGAGGAACCTAGTGTTGTTGATTTGATCAAATCCACTTGGGCTAATTCCTTTTCCTTAGGTTATGTTGATTTTTGGATCCATAAAAAATTACTCAATGTTAATCATAATTTATTAACATGGAAAGCTGAGAATTGACCCTTTGTGAAAAACAAAATTGATCAGACTCTTACTGCGATTCATAGATGGGAGCAAGATGTTCAATAGATAGATCTCATTTCTGAGGGTGACCTGGTTCTTAAGAACCGGCTGCTGTCATCTCTTGAGGATTATTATCGATTGGAAGAAATTTTCTGGAAGCACAGGTTAGTAAAGTGGCGAAAAGAAGGAGACCGTAATACTAAATTTTTTCATACAATTGCTAGTGCTCGAAGGTGACAAAATGATATATCGGGCTTAGTGATTCCTGGTGTTGATGTGGATGATAATATCGTATGGGAATCTAACATTATTTCTCATTTTCAAGAAGGCTTTCTCTTCCGAAATTCCCTTTAAGCCTAATACGGAGGGTCTTGTTTTTTCTAGAATTTCTGCTGAGTTAGCTGAAAGCTTTGAAATAGGGGTCTCAATAGAGGAATTACAACAAGTTGTTTTTAAACTTCCAGTGGATAAATCCCGTGGACCAGATGGTTCTTCCTTATTCTTCTTTCAGAGATTTTGGTCAGTGGTGAAGTGGACTTGCTGGATATGGTTAGGGATTTATGGAGACAGGGGAACTCTTTAAAAGTGTCAATGCTACTTTTATAGCATTAATCCCAAAGAGATATGTTATTTCTTCCCTTTCTGATATCAGACCCATTAATCTCCTCACTAGTTTGTATAAAATCATTGCCAAAATTTTAGCAGAGTATTTAAAGATTGTCCTCTTGTTTTTTGTCGTTGAAACTCAATCGTCTTTTATCCAAAATATAATGATTTTGGATTGTGTGCTCACCGCACAAGAAAGCATTCACTCTAAGTGTTTAAGTAGGGAGTCAGGTGTAGTGATGAAACTGGATATAGAGAAAGATTATGATAGGCTAGAGTGGTGTATTCTGATGGAGGTTCTTAAAAATATGGGTTTTGTCTTTAAGTGGAGAAGCTGGATTTTTTGGTGCCTCTCGATGGCTCACTTTTTTATCCTAATTAATGATAGCCCAAAAGGTTTTTTCAGAGCTTCCAGGGGCCTTAGACAAGGTGATCCCCTATCACCCTTTCTTTTTACTCTGTATGCGGAGTGGTTTAGCAAGATGATTTGCAATATTGCGGATAAAGGTTACTTCAATGGCTTTAAGGTTGCCCATAATGGTTTACGAATCTCCCATCTACAGTATGTTGATGACATGCTGCTCTTTTGTGATGCAAATGCTGCTCAAATTGACAATATCAAGCTTTTCCTTACTTGTTGTGAGGTTCTTATGGGATTAAAAGTAAATTTTGGTAAATCAGCTTTGATTAGGGTTAATTGTGATGAGCAAGTGGTTCAAAGCTTAACGATACAGTTTCGGTATAGGGTGAAGTCTTTCCGTTCAAATATTTGGGACTACCTATTTCGATAGGGAATGTGCATGTTGCTGCTTGGGATAATGTTATACAACGAGTTCAATTTAAGCTCGATCTGTGGAAGCCTAAGTCTTTGGATTGACATGTTACTTTGCTACTTTCTTACTTAGCAAATCTACCATTTTATCAAATGTCTTTGATGCTCATGCCAAGGGCAATGGCAAGGCGCATTGAATTTATTATGCATAAGTTTTTATGGGGTTCTTTTGGTGAAGAGAGGAAATATCATCTTATTCAATGGGATAAGGTTTGTACCCTAAAGGGTGAGGGGGATTTAGGTTTGAGACGATTTCCACTTATGAATGCGTCGTTGTTATACAAATGGTGGTGAAGAAGCATGCACTCTAAAGATCAATTGTGGTATAGAGTGCTTGCCTCTAAATATGGTGTGGATAGGTTTGGTATGTGGATCAATAGGGGAGTTGGTAGAGTGAGTACTTCTTCTCTTTGGATAAATATTTATTCTTTTAAGCAAGTGGTTGATCGCAACGTGAGGTGGTTGTCTGGATCAGGTTCATCGACATCTTTTGGCACCATAAGTGGTTAGGTGATATGCCCCTAATATATAGCTATCCTCTTTTATATGAAAAAACAAGTGCACCACATGCTATGGTTGCTGATATAGTAGAAGTGATAGGTGATAAGGTTAGTTGGAATATCACATTTCCTTATGATAGGATCCGTAGCTATCTTTATTTGTCATTTATCAAGTATTTATAGGATCTTTATCAGGTGGATATTAGGCAACATCAAGAGGATGAAGTTGGTATGGAGATAGATAAGATGGACAGTTCTCAGGAAAATCCATCTACAAACTTCTTTTCTTTGATAGAGTACGTTGGAGTCTTCTTAAGATTTCGCGAATTTAGAGATGGTCTATTTATCTTAAAGTGCAAGTGTTTATTTGGTTAGCAGCTCAAGATAAAGTCCTTACTGTAGATAATCTCATCAAGAGATGGAAGATAACTACGAATATGTGCTTAATGTGTAAGGATGATGGAGAGACGGGGGGCACATTTGTTCATTCATTGCTCGTTTGTTTCCAAATTTTTGTGGTGGTGTTTTCATTTGATGGAGATAAAGTTAATACTACCACAAAATGTTTTGGACCTGATTGTTCAAATAGATGTACCTCTACCAAAAGTTGGAGGATAAATTTGGAAAGTTTTACGGGGAGCTATTCTGTGGGAAGTGTGGTTGGAAAGGAACAGGAGAACTTCTGATGGGGTGGTTTCTAGCTTTGAAAGGGTGATCAATAATATTAAATTAAGTCTCTAGTCGTGGTTATTAATTACTAAAGAGGGTTGGGGTATTTCCAAAACTGATGTTATGATTAATCTTTCGAATCTTGTTCAATTGGATGTACCTAGAAATAGACCCTGTGTTAGATGGAAGCCACCAAATCAGGGAGTTCTAAAGTTGAATTTTGATGGTAGCTCTTTAGGGAATCCAGGCCCAGTTGGTTATGGTGGAGTAATCCGAGATTGTCAAGGGAATATTCTACTTACATATGTTGAACCTTGCGGTATTACAACAGCTAAACATGCTGAATTATTTCGAGTTTTAAATGGTTTGAAGCACAGGTACCTTGGAGGTGATTTTGTTATTGAAGGGGATTTGTTTAATGTTATTAGATGGTATAAGAAAGAACAACGGCTTCCTTGGCAACTGAAACTGATCGGGCTGCAGATTTTCGATTTTTTGTTTTTATTGTCTTTATCTCTAAAACATGTGTATAGGGAGGCTAATGGTGTGGCTGATTCTTTGGCTAAGAGAGGAATGCTTTTGGATTCGCTGGTGATCGCTGGTAATGTGGATTCATTGATGTAATTTGTACCTTTTATGAATAAATTTGGAAATCTATCAAAAAAAAAGATAACGTCCACAGAAAAATCTGAATCTTATGAGGGATACATCATTTCCAAATATCTTTAAGATTTGGCTGCTCCCATCTAACTCTATCATGGTATAAAAACATATAAACAGATTTCACCGAGAAGACCCTATCATTTGCTAGTTCTCACACCACCTCATCATTATGATCTCCGGAGACATAAACTGTGGATAGATTGTTCATAAGCTCACAAATACTGTGTAAGCACATTGTTTAGCACCCTATTATAAATGAATCGCATATCCCAAGTGATTCTATCCAAAGACCAAAGATAGATATTCCTTTTCCTTTAAGATAATATCAAATTTACACTGTCCAAATAAAATAGACAATCTAGATTACTGGTTACAACGTTATGTAAAATTTTTCCTTGATTAAAATAGAGTGCAAATTATTGTTCATTGAAGCTTGTTTCTTAAAAGCAAAAGAAACTCATAACAGTAATCGGTAAAACTTACATTTCCTTCCTCCTGCCATTTCTCCAAATACCTTTTTTTTTTTTGAAAAAATATAGCATGAGACCATTTACCTTTAATACAAGGTAGGTACATTAATTCTAACCATTGGATGTGAAATTTGGTGGCTACAATTATTCCATTGACTAAGCTCAAACTTCAAAAGTATTTTTCTCGAACTTTGTGACACATCCAAACTATCAAATTTTACATCAAATGATTGTAAGGAATTGTGACCATCTTGTATCAAAGGTAAATGATCTCATTGTATACAATCCATTGTCGATATATGTGATTCCAGTTTATAGACCAAGCCAGACTTTTGGCAAAGTTATGGATTTTATCCAAATCCATAGTAGGCTGGCTACTCATGATGAAGCTGAGGATCCCACACATTCTTGTAGGACCACAAATATAATTTCCTTGCAATAATGAGGAATTAAGATTTTCATTAGAAAAATGTACCTTAATTGTGGTAAAGATCAGCCTGACACCATTAAAGTCATTCTATCAATGGATGCAGAGCTTTGAAGATATTGGATCGTCCAAAGAAATCAAGTGACCCAAGTCAAGTTTGAGGTCTCATTCTCCCTCCATTAACGTCCATTCATCAATCAGATGTTGTTATTTCCCCAAAAACTTAGATGGAGTTGGGCTGGCAAGTCTTCATGCGTGTTTAGGATCTACCTGACTATGCCTCCCCTTGGTCCCAATAGGGGACCATCAAACCCCTGGCCCCCTTCTGATTGTAGTCCTAAAAGAACCCTCTACTCCACAAGAATCCCATAGACCCCTCCATGTACAAAACTTACCCTTCCTCTTTTAGGGTGTATTTGTTACCAGTCTAATATCATAATATTTTGGGATATTATAAAACCTAATGTAAATTTAATTATAGGAATTGGTGGAGCATTTTTATATTATAGACCCTAATGTAATTTTAGTTAGGGAAAATTTCATACATATCCGTTATACTTTGCGTTATTACGGATGTATCAAATAGTTTTCGTTATTACATGTATGTCTGTTTTTTACCTTTTATAACATAATTTTTTTAAAAAGATGACTTTACCCTTTTTCGGATGTTGACTAACCGAATTGGAGGGTTTTTCGGACGTTCAACATCCGAAAAATGGTCGCAAGTTTAATGTTCACATTCTCATTTTCAGGTGTTGAACATTCGAATTGAAGGGTTTTCGGATGTTGGACATTCAAAACTGTCGTATTTTCGGACGTCCAACATCCAAAACCATTTTCACAAGGAATACAATGTATCGACATAACCCTTCAATTCAGATGTTCAACACCTGAAAATGGGAATGTGAACGTTAAACTTTCGGCCTATTTTCGGATGTTGAACATTTGATAAACCCTCCAGTTCGGTTGTTCAACATCCGAAAAAGGGTAAAATCGTCTTTTTTAAAAAATTACGTTACAAAAGGTAAAAAACAAACATACATGTAATAACGGAAACAATTTGATACATTCATAATAATGTAAAGTATAACAGATATATATATATAATTTTCTCTTTTAGTTATAGGAATTGGTGGACCATATTTGATAGGATCAAATCACATCACGGTATATCCAAATAACTATTCAACTGAACTTCTGAAGATACTAAAGAGTGCATTGAGTAGCATTCTACGCAAATTAACATTTCTTGTCCTCTCTCTCCACCAGGCTTGCTTCTCCCTCTTCCTTCCTGTATAATCCCAAGCTCTCTCCTTTTAAGCCCCTCCTCTCTCCTCTCTCTGTACTAATGAAGCCCTTTTATCTCTCTTTCAGTCAGACTCAACTGAGGCCTATAGGCGAATAGGTTGTAATTATATCAATACCTGAAATTTAAGTCAGATATATCCATAGCTTGTATTGAAAAACGATTCGCCAAACGATCCGTTAATGATTCAGCTAGTCAAAAAAAAAATTTCATGGATGATTCAATTAGTCAAAAAAAAAAAAAGTAGTACCTCCAAAGTCCGCTCTTCCCATACTACTAGTGAAAGGAAAAATGTAAAAACCATCATTAAAGCAACCCAAGTGGGACATACTATATCAATGTGCATCCCCTAAATGTATGAATGTTAAGGGGATATTCCATTATTGATAAACTAACAATAGTGGAATTGATGTGGATAATCGAAATGTGACTCTGACTCAAAGCGACGTCATTTTTTTGGAGTTCTGACTCAATGCTACATCATTTTTTTCTCCAAAAAAAATTGTAGCCCCTACTAGAAAGTAACTCAAGGCCTCATTACATTTACACAAGGGGACTGACCAGTACATGCCAATGTACTACTTGATTGATAAAAGTGGCGGTCATATGAAATACAACCATTTTTTTTATAAAAAATAAAAAAAAGAGCTGAACTTGATCAAGTTACTCGAACTCGCTCGAGTAACTTGGCTAGGGCCCAAGTATCTTCGGCCGAATCTATTTTATGAACACTGACTCACTTTCGTTCATAGAATCTGCAGTTGGTAGTTGTAAAGAAGGTTGAATATAGAGAGAAAGTATTAGTAGCCACAGCAACAGGACCCCAATCACATTATTGAGTCACACCATCTCCAAGAACCCCTACTCAACTTTCTTACTATTTCAAAAACCTTGAGGAAAAAAGACCACCCTCATAAACAGTATACGAGAGAGAGACTACTCGGATTCTATTGGGTTCCTGGATTAAAGAGTTGCCGGATTTGTGTTGCGTAATTGGGTTCGACAGATTTTTTTTTAGAGAGAGAGATTTTCTTCTTTTGAGGAGGACTGGCCGGTTTTAAAAGAGACGTCATAGACCTTAATAAATTTTGTTGTAACTCTCTATCTAGATTAACATTGTTGAAATTCTTTCTCTAGGAGTTCAAAGTCGCCGTAAAGTGTGAACTGCAAATTAACCAATATTAAAAAATGACCATAAAGCCCCAATATTCCTCTTATGCCTGCTGTAATCATGAAGGTTTGGCAAGGGCAATAAGGTCATTAAGTTAACCTCTTCATATGCCAGGAAAGGATAACACAGTTTTTGGTCCTCGGTCACTAGATGCTGCCCTTTCAAACCTTAGAAGATGCAAAAATGGCGATGGGGCATCCCCTCTTTCATGCTAAGGTTTTCTTGTTTAAGTGCTTTGCGAAAATGCTCGGTTGGCTTTTTCATGCAGCCAGCCCCGTATATTGTAAAAATGTGTGCTTAGCAATAAATATATTTTTTAAATATAATTTGATTTTAATTTTTAAAGAATATATAATCTTTAACATGAAGATCATGAGTATAAAAAAAAAATTAAAAATTAAAAATTAAAAATAATAATTATATTAAAAAAAATATTTGATAAATTAATTATAATTATTTTTAGATGGACCACAGAGCATCCATCTTTAAGATGGATACAAATACCTCTAGACTGCATATTGTCGAAAAGCGGCACAATTTTCATTTTCATAATATTCTCTTTGGTGGATCTAATGAGATTCAAGGCTCCGGCAAGTAGAAGCTTCAGCCCAAGGTTAAGAGCAAGCACCGCACCGAATTTTCCTTGTTAGATTTTCCAAGTTTTTATAGGGACAAAAATCAGGTTTTCAATGAACCATTCAACACTTCTTCTTCTATCTCTAAAAGCATTATAGGCAAAAGTAGAGAGAGAAAGTAGTACAAACCACCTTAGCCGCGTGATGAGAGCAAAAGTAGAGAGAGAAAGGGAGTTGTGTCATGTATATTACTCGTTCCTTTTTATAAAATACAGTCAAATAAGTACAGAAAAGCACATCATATGACTGAAAAAGCAAGAAAAGCACATCATATGAACGAAAAAGCAAGAAAAGCACATCATATGAATGAAAAAGCAAGCAATGGTTTTATTCGGATTTCTAAAAAAAAAATTGACCAATATTTTAATTTTTTTTTAAAATTACAAAAAAACTAAAACCACACTTTTTATGTAATTTACCTCCAACTTAAGTTTTTGTCACTTTTTTTTTCCACAAACACACTTTCTATGCAGATACCCCCCAAGAGAAAAAATTTATTTATTTTTCAACGGAAATCCCCTTCTCGTACACGTTAATCAATTTGGCCAGATTTGACATTCACTTTCGGACCTTATTGCCGGAGCGCATGATCCACTGCCGGAGCGCATATACACAGTGTTGGAGCGATGTGACTCCAAATTACACTATCGGAGCACACTTACACAGTGCTGGAGCGCATGATCCACCACCAGAGCGCAGATAAACAGTGTCGGAGTGTACTTACACGGTGTCGGAGCACATGATCCACTACCAAAGCGCACATAGACAATGTCGGAGCGTTGTAACTCCAAAGTGTTGTACTACCGGAGCGCACTTACACAATGTCGGAGCGCACATCTACTGCAAGAGCACACATACATAATGCCGGAGCGCTGTAACTCCAGATTCCACTATCGGAATGCACTTACACAGTGCCGAAGCGCATGATTCACTGCCGGAGTGCTATGACTCCAAAGTGTTGCACTGACGAAGTGCACTTATACAGTGCCGGAGCACACTTACAAATAGGAGAGAGAGGCGTGGGTAAAGTAAAAGTAAGGGAAAGTAGTTTAGGTATTTTTTTATTTTTTATTTGGTTGAGGGGTATTTGCATAAAAAGTGTATTTTTTGAAAAAAAAAGTGAGAAAAAGTTAGGTTGGGGGTAAATTGAATAAAAAGTGTAGTCTTCGGGGTTTTTTGTAATTTTTTTTAAAGTTTATTGATGAAATGCACTCAAAGCGAGATTATTACATTGTCAGTAATAGAAAAAAGGCATAAAGACGCCCCATACTTAGCAAAAGTATCTGCCTCCACATTTGCCACCCTATATAAACATGCTGAAAAGAAATGTTAAAGATTCAAAGAGCTGCATAATTTGTTACCAATAAGATCTCAGTTCTGGAGTCCTCTACTCCTTATTGCACCACTTAATAACATTAAGAAAATCCCTCTCCACAACACAGTTAGCTCCTAATCCTTTTTGTGTTAAAAAGTCGGAGCCCATGCAAAAGTGCCACAATTTCAGTATGCCAGGATACCCAAAAATAGAGGTCCCATATGAATCCCTTGCCAGCCCCAATACTTGCAAAACCCGGATGACCAACTAAACTGTTATCAAAATAAAGTTTGAAACACCCATGGGGAGGATGAATCCAGACGCTTCTTGGTCTACATCTAACCACCCCTAAACTGAACAGATTTGATAGATTTATCATAACATCCATCATAAAAATCCCCCTACCTTCCTTTGTAAACGCCATCCAACACCAAATGGTGTTTCGAATAGTATTCAAAACTCTCTCAAAAGGATTGCATCCCCATTGAAAGTCTTACGATTCTTCTCTTTCCATATCTCCCACAAAATAGCCCCTCTAACAATTTTCTACAGAGTACAGCCCACTTTCGATACGGTAAGTCTGGCAATGAAAGTTGGGTAATAATATCTAAAATCAATTATGGAATGGCAATGCTCATACCCAACCATGCTACAAAACAAAACCAAATAGCAAAAGGACAATGCACCAAAAGATGAACCCCCAACTCCCCATCGGACTTACACATGAGACATATATCGAACAAAATCTTTCCCCTTTTCATAAGGTTATCAATTGTCAAAATCTTGTTTTAGGCAGCCAATCAGAAAAAGATTTGTACCTTATGTGATATCGGCCGCTTCCACACTTGAGCAAATTCTAAAAGAGACCACCTACTACGCATGTGAAAGAGCATATGATACATCGATTTAACTGTAAAACTGCCCATCATTCTCAACCTTCCATACTATCTCATCATTAACATTCAATGGCAAGAATACCTGGTAGTTCTTTGAGTAACCTAGGCCCAATTGGTTTTGGTGAAGTAGTCCATGATTGGCTAGGAAATATAATTCTTACTTTTGCTGCTCCTTGTGGCGTTACCACGGCGAATCATGCTGAATTATCTGCAATTATGTTTGGCTTGAAGGTTCTAGTGGCCAGAAACTTTGGCACGTGGTTTATTATTGAAAGGGACTCGCTGAATGTTATAAAATGGTGTAAAAAAGAACAACGATTCTCTTGACAACTCAAGTTGATCAACCTGCAAATCTTTGACTTCAAGTCAAGTTTGACAGTTTCACTAGAACATATGTATAGAGAGGCTAATGTTTTATTGATTCGTTGGCTAAAAGAGGAGTTGAGTTGGAAGCTCCGGTGGTTGCTAATGATTTTGAATCCTTGATGTAATTGGTTTCAATTATTAATAAATCTTGAACTTTGTCAAAAAAAAATTATCTTAAAGACGAGCCCATCTCATACTCTGTTGTATGGAAGCCTAAGATTCCAAAAGTTACGTTCCCCATTCCTCTCTACTATTACAGCCACTTTATAGACCTTATAAAAATATCTGGATAACAATCTTTAAGAGATCTCTCCCTGATCCATTTATGCTCCTAAAAATTTGAATATTTTGTTTCTGTTTTGTCAAACAGACCCTTACTCATGCTGAAAAAACTGCCCCACCTAAGCTCTCAATGAACCCTGCTTTCTCTTTTCCTTTTTTTTTCTTTTTTTCAACAAAGTTACATAAGAATGGAACTCAAGAAGCAATGCTATGAAAACTCCGCTGCTATCACTTTTACCCAAGCCTGATTCCTAAACCTTAATTCTCATGAGGTACTTTTATAGTGGTAAGAAACGGCTACCATGATCTTATACCGTTGACTTGCTCTCCGTTTTGTTCTACCTAGTCTGCGAGTGTGGAAGAGAGAGAGCAAGAGAGGGGGTTTCAATAAAGGGGGTGTTCAAGGGAGGTTGAGAGAGAGAGAGGGAGAGGGAGGGGGGCTCACGGTGTGTGTGAGAGAGAGAGCACTTTTTGAGGGTTGTGACAAAACAGAAAAAAAGGGTTAAATTTGATAATTTGGTAGGAAAGGAAATAGGAGCAGTTAAACGTCCTATTTCAGTCATATGGAGGGGTCCATGTACTTTCCATTGACCCGAGGGTCTATTTGGGACCACGATTTCAAGGAGGTGGGTATCTTTCTTTCTTACCATAGCAAAACTACACCCAAACAACCCCACCAACAAACGTCCTTTATCTACTTTTGAACATTGGAGGGCCATCCGTGGCATTGCATTAACCCTCTCGCTCTTTCTGTTTATTGCTGGTATGGTCATTTGCGAAGCAGACATAACACATGGAAATCAAGCGAATAGGTAAGATATAAACAAGCTTGGGTTATGCGGAGCAGGTGTATTATGACTAGCATTAAACGCAAGTGGAGAGAAAATAGGTGTTCTTTTTGGTGAAGTTAAAACAGATTTAGGGGCTTTCTTACAGCATTATTTAGACAAATTCTGAGGTACATAATGAACCTAAACAAACACGTCGTGATATAGTTCTTCCACTAGTGTGCTACACAACTAGAACCAAGCACATCTAGTGGCCCAACAAAAGATGCCCCACAACGTGCAATAGCAGATTGGTTTACTATAAGGAGGGCGAACATCATTATGTTAAACCATCCAAATGACTGTCGCTTTACATTATCAGGATGAGAACACGATCATCATCATTATTTTAGCCTTTTCTCAATTAATTGAGGATTCTCAAACATGGGTCAGAAATTACAGGATGATAAGTGACGAGGGAGACAAGAACATGAGGAACCTAATGACAAGAATATGGTTTCATACTACAGTTGTGATCGGTCCACAAGGGATGATAATTCTCCGTGCACAACAAGCAAAAACAATGTCATAAGGAAATGAAGAGAAAACCATGTAGCCAACAACCCAGCCTTTGCATATGTCATGAATAATGCAACGCGGCCATTGGAAACTGCAACGGTAACATGTTGATAATTTAATCTAGGCAAAACATTTTATGTAAGGGTGCGGTTGGCATATGGATGCATCCATAGCTGTAGAGGTAAGGTGCACCTTCAAATTTTATCATGGTACATAATTTTCATGTAAAATGTTCTTAGGTTTATCTCAAAATCTATTTTTATATCTAATTATAAAATTTTAAATTTAAAACATGGTTAAAATCAAGTACATCTATAAACAAATGAACATCATGAAAATGGACGGTCTAGATAATATGTTGTAAAATGCACTATTTCTAAGACTTAAAATCTTTTTATTTTTCATGGTCATACATCTCGATGTCGAGATGATCAATCAAAAGGTTTTTCAACATTAAAACTTCCTTTTCCGATGGATTTTTTATGTGCATCCGTAGTTCTACATTATAAGGTTGCATCATTAAATAAACTTTTTCTTTTAAGCAAAAATACGAAGCTTGACTTGCATCAATATCATGCAACATATCAGTAAGGAAACAGAAACCATACAGGCAGGGGATAGAATTTTGATAAAGGAGACCAATATAAGGAATAAGATAGAAAATTTTAACAAGCACAATTCCAAATTATAAAATATTTCACTTACATTCATAGGATAATTTCAACAACTATTAAATAAAAATTCCATCTTCGCTATCATGACGTATGTAATGCTTAAAGATTGCATTCAACTAACAAAAAATGTATTCTACACTAGAATGGCAATGGATATACATCGGATAGTATCAGTTTGAAAAGGTAGAACTAGAATGAGAAATCCTTATGCAAGTGACATGCACATGCATGCTTGCACATGTGCATGCATACATGAGAGAGAGAGACAGAGAGAGAGAGAGAAAGAGAGGCCAGCCATTGGATATCTAATCAATGAGCGAATGAGAGAGAGATGCAACGCATTGGATTTCCAATCAGTGTTATGGTTAGGGGCACGATAATGAAGACCAATTATATGGCTCAAAATGTGACATATCCGAAACAAAATATATGACTCAATGACAAAATATAACTTCTTTAGCTACACTTGCACAACTCCCACTGCTCTAACTAACAAATAAGACTCCATCTTTGCAATTTTGAGGAATTTGACACTTGAATATTGACTACAATAAACGGACAATGAGATTTTCGTAGAGTTCTACCTGATGACAGAACTGATTACCTTTAGAAGAAAAAGTATTTCTTTACAGAGTGATAGTGAAGTTCAATACAACACTTGCAAATGACCATTACACCACAACAGAGCATATGTAGCATATGGTAGACAGCTAGGGGATCCACCATCTGCTCCCAACCACAGACAGCAGAGATTAACTATATCCACATAAATGTCCATCATTAAGAATTAGTCTTACCTTCCAATTGTTTAGAACTGACTGTAGACACTCCCATCTGTGAACAGGCTTTTTGCAAGGTAACATGGTTCTACTTTCTTCTAAACAAACAGTATCACCGATGTAGAATGAATTTCGGAGGGAAGAAAATAAAAGACGAAGCTAACAAGACTAACTTCAATGGCTCTACAACATTTACAAGAATTCAAGGAAACAATGTTTCTAAAAAATAACTCAAATCTCTATTTTAAATTCTCTTCATAGATCCCAATTGATAATAAAAGACCTTACTAGAACCCGAAAAATCCTAGCTCTAATTGAAAAAAGGAGCTAATTAAAACAAATATTGCAATGATATTTTTATCCATAATAAAAAAAAATAGTCCAGAAGCACTCTAATACATTTCTAAACAACTCCTAAAATCCCAAAAATATAAAGAAATAACCCTAAAATCCTTAAAAAAAACTTAAAAACCTTAAAAACAAATCCCAAAGTCAAAATTGAAATACGCATCCTTTGAATTAAATAAAAATTAAAAATTAGAATAATTTTGCCCTGTATCAGACTTCCCAAGTTGGAGAAAACTCGTCCTTGAGTTTCGCAGTGTGCTAAGATAAGTTCAGTATCAAAACCACATTCTTTTTTGTTGGCTCAAAGACTATTTGTAATAAGAAGAATCTTCAAGAAATGGATCCCGACATATATATATTGAAGAATTGATATAAATTTATTAAATCCAGCTATCTTTGATCTCACGGTCTAACCAAGGTGAGGACCTTAAACTTTCCATTAACCCATCCCAAGCCCGGGTAAAAGAGGTGGGTTGCATTAGGTAGGCAGCCAATGTAAAACTTTTCCACATCTTTTCATGAATCCTAAACCTATGAATGGAAGAACAAGATTCATGTGGCCGACCCCAGATAATTGGGATAAGGCTTAAGTGATGATGACAATGGCTACCTTTGAACTCACATTGAAAATCATGTAAGGAAACTTCAAACTCTTTCTAGCCTTTAGAAGCTTTCTCGAAAGCCACTTTGTTACTCTATGCAGGAGCACCATCACGGTTTTTTGGATGTTATCTCTAATTCCTAACAAGGCCAAGTTGGGGGAGACACCCATGTATCACTTTGTTGCCAAACTTAAGAGGCTAAGGGCTGACCTTCATTTATGGAACAAGGATGTGTTTGGCTATGTTGGGGAATCCATTGCAATAGTCAACAGCAACTATCATCTTTGCATGATAGCTTACACATGAATCCTTCCAATAAGACATTCATGTCTGAGGAAAAAGAGTGTACTCAGAAATTGCAAACTCTTCTGGGTTATGAAGAAAGATTCTGGAGGCAAAAATCATGTCAAAATAGGTTAAAAGAGGGAGACTCCAATACGAAATATTTTCATCTATCGACTGTGGTGAGAAGGAGGAATGACAGAATTATCTCTTTGAAAGATCAGCATGAGAATTTTTTGTCTACTGAGACTGACATTGAAAATCCTAAGATTGGCTATTTCAAAGATTTATTGGCTCAAGAGAGCAATATTGACCTACATATGGTTGATCAGTTCTCGCCGCCATTTCATCTCAATTATTCTCAAAAGGACAAATTAGTGGACGCAGTAAATATGGAGAAGTTCAAAGCAGGCATTTGGGATATGAAAAATGAAAGTGCCCCGGGTCCAGATGGGTTTCCAATGGAATTCTACAAGTTTGGATGGAAAGTCATTAAAAAGGATCTTTTTCTCGCCCGTAAAGATTTCTTCACTAAATGTAAGCTTCTCAAGCAAATCAAATCCACTTTTATATGTTTGATTCCTACAGTGGATGCACCTAGGGTGATGAAAGACTTTTGACCTTTAGGGTTGTGTAATGTCTTGTACAAAATCATCAGCAAAATAATTTCTAATCGGCTACGAGTTGTTCTTGTTGTTTTTATCGACCCTAGGCAGGCTGCATTTTGAAAGGTAGGCCTTAACTTATTACATATAATATTCTTATGGAAAATGAACTCATGTCTCTTTGCCATAAGAATTCAGCTAGGCCTAAAATGTGTCTGCAAATCGATTTGAGCAAGGCCTATGATAGGGTTTCTTGGGATTTTATTGTGGGTAGAATGCATGTTTTGTGTTTTCTTGAGTTATTTGTTTTATGGGTTCGCTTATGTATTTCCAATACTTCCTTCTCTGTTTTGAGGAATGGCTCACCCAAGGGTTATTTTAAAGGGAAGAGAGGTTTGCGGGAAGGGGATCGTATATCTCCTTACCTATTCTTGTTGGTGGATTTCTTTAGTAGGCAGCTTGATTGTGCTACGTTGCAAGGCATTGTTCCAGGGCATTTCCTTCAGGGTGTGACTATGGGGTCTTTCATCTTTTTTATGCTGATGACATGCTTATTTTTTTGAGGCATACATTTCATCTGCCACTGCTATACGTGAACTTATTTCTAAGTTTGAAAGGATTACTGGTCAGATTTTTAATTCATTTAAAAGCAAGGTTTTTTTCTTTGGTGCACCGCGGGAAGGACGTGCGAGAATTTTGAGGGGGTTAAAGTTTGGTGAAGGAGTCCTTCCCGTCCGCTATTTGGGCCTACCATTATTTCGTGGATATCTGAGGCACAGTTATTGCCATAGTCTGGTGGGTAAGGTATTCGATAAGATTGGGTCATGGTAGCCTTTATGTCTCTCATATGCAGGTTGACTTCAGTTGCTTAACTCTGTACTCGTAGCATCAGCGGTTTTCTGGCTGTTATCTTTCATTCTCCCGAAGAAAACATGTAATATGATAGAGACATTACAGAGGAACTTCTTATGGGCCGGTGAAGCAGAGAAAAAAGGTGTTCATCTTATAAAATGGAGAACAGTGTGTCTAACTCGAGCTGAAGGAGGTCTCAGGATAAGGGAAATGGCGGATTTCAATATCGCAAGAATGATGAAGTTGGCATGGAGGATTGTGGAAAATCCATCCTCGTTGTTGGCACGATTCTTCAAACATCGATATTTTAGAAATTTCTCTATATGGGAGGCTGAAGGAAGAAGATGATGTTCTCATGCATGGAAGGGGATTTTACTTGGCTTATTGCACTTGAAAGGCAATTACAGTGAAATATTGGTAATGGTCAGATGGTGAATTTCTGGGTGAATCCATGATTAGCAGGTCAGTCACTTTTAGATTTGCATGATAATGACATTCAGGAGGATTTGGGGGCTGCTACAGGGAGGAAGGTTTAAGACTTTATTGGCGGTGCACCTTAGTCTTGGGTTTCGTCACCTCCCACATTTGATTTTTTGAAAAATATATGGAGGTTGGTGGAGAATTATACTCTTCCTCTACGGCCCATAAAGGATTCACTAGTATGGATTTACTCTGCTAATAGCCTATTTTCTATTAAAGGGGCATGGGATTTTATCAGGCATCAAGGTTCATCACAGCCTATTTTTTGTGCACTCTGGTCTTCTAAATGCCACCCACGGGCGAAATGGTTCTCATGGTTGGCCTTGCATAATCAATTGCCCTCCTCATTTTTATTGCAACAGTGGGGTATACAGCTGAACTCTTTATGTCCCTTTTGTAGAAACCATGATAACAGCCTTTTCCATCTATTATTCCAATGTGCTTTTGCGCAGGGTTTATGGAGATCATTAGCTTGGAGATGTGGAAATGGTTTGTCCTCAGTACTTTTGTCTCTGATTTACTGAGGTGGTGGTTATTTTTCAGGTTTAAATCACATGGACTTCGTAATATTTGGTCTTCCATCTTTTTTACTGCGCAACCGAAAGATACTCAAGACCCACCAAGAGAGAGCTTATTGTAAAACGAATTACGTTACATGTTCAGGCACAAGCAGAAGTTAAAATGATCTTTCCATTTATCAGAAAAGGCCTTAATTAGTAATCTTCAGATAACTTGGTATCAACAGAGGTCAGAATACCTTATTCCGGTGGCGTGGTCATTTCCTGAGGCTCAAAATTACAAGCTTAATATTGATGGTGCTTTCTTGAGAAATCCAAGTTTAGCAGGTGGTGGTGGAGTCATCAGGAATAGAGAGGGTGGTTTTATTGCTACGTTTGCAAAGCATTTTGGTATTGCTTCTAATAACCATGCAGAATTCTTGGCACTTGAAGAAGGAGTTCAGTTGGCTCATCAAAAGAATTGCTTTCTAATACAGATAGAAAGTGATTCGGCCATGCTTGTGAATGTCACTCAAAATCAATGCCGTGCTCCATGGAGGCTAAAGACGATAGCAGATAATTATTGTACCAGACCTTCTTCTCATCGATAGTCCATTGCACATGTTTTTCGGGGGGTAAACATAGTTGTAGATGCCCTCGCTATGAGAGCATCTGCTAGCCCTGGTGCTACTGTGTGGCACCATAGACCACTAGATTTTCTTTTCTTTCTTTTATTACAAGATCTGACGCAATTGCCCTACTATACGATTGTACGTTAATTGTTTTTCTCTGCTCTTTTATTAATGGAAAAACGAGTAGGGGGCTGTCTCCCCCACTGACTTACCCAAAAAAAAGCACTCACTTATCAATGAATATCTCACAAAATACAAAATGTTTTGACTTGAAATCTTGACTCGATAAACTAGACTCAAAAGTTTTTTGAGTGTTCGAAATTTATCTGAAATTCGATATCCCATTGTTAAGAACCAGCTCAAGTAAGTTCCATGTTTTCTACTACCCTGTAAAACAGTACCACAGACAATAGATTTACAGTGAGAACTGGCACAGTGGGCCATTGGATAATCCAGATCTTTCTAGGCGTAAGCGCACCCAAAAGGAAGTTCAAGGCAGAGTCTAACTGAACCTAAGGTCAACACTCCCTCTTTATCCAGTGGTTAACCGACTTATGGTGAACAGTTCCTGGAGCAAACCCCAAAATAAAACCCTCCTTGCCCTAAGTTCCTTACTCATATAATTTTTTTTTGGGTAAGTCAGTGGGGTAGAAGGCCCCCTACCCGTTTTCCATTAATCAAAGAGCAAAGAAAAATAAAAAAAACGTACAACCCTATAGTATGGCAATTGCGCCAGATCATATAATAAAAGAGAGAAAAGAAAATCTGGTGGTCACTGGCGCCACACAATAGCACCGGGGCTAGCAGATGCCCACTTAGCGAGAACATCAGCAACCATGTTTGCCTCCCAAAAAACATGTGTAATAGACCATCAATGAGAAGAAAGTTTGGTGCAGCAATTATCTGCAATGGTCATTAGCCGCCATGGAGCACTGCATCGATTCTGAATGAGATTCACATGCAAGGTCGAATCACTTTCTATCTGTATTGGAAAGCAATTGATGAACCTTGATGCGTAAGTAAATCCCATGCCCCTTTAATAGAAAATAAGCCATCAAAAGAGTGAATCCAGACCAGTGAATCCCTTTTGGGCTGTAGAGGAAGAGTACAATTCTCAACCTCCCTCCATATATTTCTCAAAAACTCAAATGTGGGATGTGGCAGAACCCAAGACTGGGGTGAACCTCTGATAAAGTCTGAAACCCTCCCTGCAGTGGCCGCCAAATCCTCTTGGATGTCATTATCATGCAAATCTAAAAGTAACTTACCTGCTAACCATGGATCCACCCAGAAATCCACCATCTGACCATCACCAATATTCCACTGTACATTTCCTTGCAAGTGAAATAAGCCAAGTAAAATCCCCTTTCATGCATTAGAACATCTTCTTCTTCCTTCAGCCTCCCATATAGAGGAATTTCTAAAATATCAATGTTTGAAGAACCGTGCTTACAACGAGGACGGATTTTCCAAAATCCTCCATGCAAACTTCACCATTCCTACGATATTGAAATCTGCCATTTCCCTTACCCCGAGACCTCCTTCAGCCATAGTGAGACACACTGCTTTCCATTTTATAAGATGAACACCTTTTTTCTCTGCTTCACCGGCCCATAAGAAGTTCCTTTGTAGTTTCTCTATCATATTACATGTTGAGAATGAAAGATATCAACTAGAAAACCGTTGATGCTCCGAGTACAGGCTTAAGGAACTGAAGTCGACCAGCATATAAGAGGCATAAAAGCCGCCATGACCCAATCTTAGCGAACACCTTACCCACCAGACAATGGCAATAATTGTGCCTCAGATGTCCACGAAATAATGGTAGGCCCAATAGCGGACTGGAAGGACTCCTTCAACAAACTTTAACTCCCACAGAATTCTCCCATGTCCTCCCTGTGGAGCACCAAAGAAAAAAACCTTACTTTTAGATGAATTCAAAATCTGACCATTACTCCTTTCAAACATAGAAATAAGTTCACACATAGCAGTGGCAGAAGAAATGGATGCCTCAGAAAATAAGCATGTCATCAGCATAAAAAAGATTAGAAACCCCATAGTCACACCCTGAAAAAAAAGCCCCGGGAACCATGCCTTGCCACATAGCACAATCAAGCTGCCTACTAAATAAATCCATGACCAGCAAAAAAAGACAAGAAGATAGAGGATCCCCTTGCCTCAAACCTCTCTTCCCTATAAAATATCCCATGGGTGAGCCATTCCTCAAAACAAAGAAGGAAGAAGTGGATATACACAAATGAACCAAGAAACAAATAACTCAGGAAGACCCAAAGCATGCATCCTACCCACAATAAAATCCCAGGAAACCCTATCATAGGCACTGCTCAAATCGATTTGCAGACACATTTTAAGCCGAGCGGAATTCCTATGGCAAAGAGATATAAGTTTATTTTCCATAAGAATATTATCAGTAATAAGCCTACCTTTCACAAATGCAGCCTGCTTAGGGTCGATAAAATCATCAAGAACAACTCGTAGCCGATTGCTGATGATTTTGTGCAAGACATTACACAACCCTATAGGTCAAAAGTCTTTCATCCCCCTAGGTGCATCCACTTTAGGAATCAAACATATACAAGTGGAATTGATTTGCTTGAGAAGCTTATCTTTAGTAAAGATATCTTTAAGGGCCAGAAAAAGATCCTTTTTAATGACTTCCCATCCAAACTTGTAGAATTCCACTGAAAACCCATCAGGACCTGGGGCACTTTTATTTTTCATATTCCAAATGCATTCTTTGATCTCCATATTTACTGTGTCCACTAATTTGTCCTTCTGAGAAGAATTGAGATGAAATGGCGGCAAGAAGAATTGTTCAACCATGTGCAGGTCAATATTGCTCTCTTGAGCCAATAGGTCTTCGAAATAGCCAATCATATTATTTTCAATGTCAACCTCAGCAAACAAAAAATTCCCATGCTGATCTTTCGAAGAGATAACTCTATTTGTTCTGCTTCTCACCACAGCCAATAGATGAAAATATTCGGTGTTGGAGTCCTCCTCTTTTAACCAGTTTTGACGCGATTTTTGCCTTTAGAATCTTTCTTCATGGCCTAAAAGAGTTTACAATTTTTGAGTACTCTTTTTCCTCAGACATGAATGTTTCAATGGAAGGATCCATGCGTAAGCTATCATGCAAAGATGATAGTTGATGTCGAACTATTGCAATGGATTCCCCAACATAGCCATACACATCCTTGTTCCATAACCAAAGGTCGGCCCTAAGCCTCTTAAGTTTAGCAACAAAGCGATACATGGGTGTCCCCCCCACTTGGCCTTGCCAGGAATTAAAGATAAGTTCTAAAAAACCGTGATGCTGCTCCCACATAGAGAAATACTTAAAAAGTTTGGGCCCAACCGAACCCAAATAAAAAATAGAGACGAGTAAGGGACAGCGATCTGAGGTGCCTTTAGGGAGTAACTGGATTTTGAATTCCGGGAAGGCCAAAACCCAATCAATAGTTGCTAATGCCCGGTCCAACCTTCTTCTAATGCATCTTCTGCTACATTGGTTATTAGACCAAGAGAACCAACCTATGACTACACCAAGATTAGCAACAGCACAATCGGACATTACTTGAGCAAAACCACCTAAATCTGGTGGTAAAGAACTGCTCCCCCCACTTTTTTGAGGAATCCAATAGAGTATTAAAATCTCTTAATACCAGCCAGGGAAGAATAATAGTTGCTCCTAAAGCCCTCATATGGTCCCAAAGCATGGCCCTTTGGGACACATAATTAAATGCATAAACTCCTGAAACAACTGAGATGTTTCCATTACAGATACGAGTAGCCTCCACAGTTATCATCTCAACATTTACATTAATCATTTTGATTGAGTAAATTAAAGGAATCCATAGGACTAAAATTTTGGATCTACCCTCGATCTCATTAGCAATAAAGTTATTATAAAATCCCAACTTCTTAAACCAAATACGGCTCAACTCCACAGGAAGCTTAGTTTCCAATAAGAAAAGAAGACCAAGATTATGTTGTTCTTTTAAAACCCCAATATCCGATATTCTGCCCCGGCCCTGAAGACCCCTAACATTCCAAGCTGCAATTGACCTAAATAAAATTAGAGAGGTTTGGTCGTTTGGTAAGGGAAACCTTACCTTCAAAAGTTGTTGGAGCACGTTGAGCCATATAAGGTAACCCCTTCTTGTCACCAGTAGCTACTAGAGTTAATCCTTTCGTATCACCTAAAGCTGATAAAGAATGCCCCTTCTTGTTGCCAGTTGGTGCCAAAGAGGCTTTTAATTGCAATCTAGTTCGAGCTTGACAAAGCTTCTCACTATTCGCATGATCCTGCAATCGCTTACTAGAACCTCCCACCTTATCAACTTCCTTTTCCAGAGATTTGCTAAGACTTACTTCGACTTGCTGCTTGGTATTGTGACCACCAACAATATTCCCCATGCCATCCTCTAGCGTGTCCCTTGTGACTCAGTCACACCCTGGCCATTACCATAGATTTTCGGATCCTCCTTAAACAAGGGATCCAAACTGGCCTCAACATCTTACTCCTCATCTTTCTCTATGGCGACAGTGACATTAACCTGCATGCGACTGTGCTCACATTCCTTCTGATCATGGCCATGGACTAAGGAATGCATAACTGTAGGTGTAACAGCTGCTTTATCAGACACCATAGTCGTAATGATATCAAATGTGTGGTCATAGAATGGGCAGCATTGTTTACATCAACCTGGTTGTCCATAGTTAACAACAAAGCTTCAAGGTTCAGAACTGCATTCTGTCGCAAGAGCGAGGATTCGCCATCCTCAACTGCAGACGAAACACTCCCACTCACAGGCGGCAGATCCTCGATAGCACCAGACACACCAATATTATCGACATTAGTCATAACTGTAACCTCATACTCCTGAGGCACATCAGAATCACCCATAGGAATACAAGTGTCAACTGTATTTTTCTCATAAGAGCTAATTGCCTTCTCAATAAGATACACATCGTTATCCTCTTGGATATTGGCTAGAATTTCAAAAGCATTAGAAATGATATCCTTCAGGTCCACTTTGTTATTAGTGTGAGAACCAACAAGGTGGTCGATAATCAGCACATTATTCTCCTCTGGCATATTGGGAAGGGTTAGAAAACCATTAGTGCTTTCCTTCACCCTCCTTTTATATACTAATTACTGCCTCCCTTTGACTACCTTCCAACCCTCTTCCCCTAAGGGTAACTTAACCGAAGTACCACCATTAGGAACAATTGTTGCACTAGCCTTGATGGGAGCCTTTGCACTTAAATTTGCTCGACATAATTCAGGCTTATGGACCACCCTCCGACATTTAGACCAGATCGAGGGTATGAACTCATAGACTATCACTTGCCTATAATCCTTCCCATACATGTCCAGCCAAACTTCAGTCGAGCATATCGTATCTAGATCCAATGCAACACACACTCTTGGCTCAGCCCTTGATCTCAATTTTGTCGATTTGTCCATGAAGATGGGCTTTCCCACACTGGAGGCAATACAAAACAGAATTTCTGGTTCTCAATACATCATTGGCAACCTTGGCAATTTGATCCAAACTGGCACAGTTTGGCGAGTATGCCTAGAGGGGTTTGAACTAATGGATTCCATTCTTGAAACACCAAGCATTTTTTGTTGATAAACCATGGCCCCCCCGTACGGGCAACCTCCATCTCCTTCCTAGAACAGAATCAAAAAATCAAGAAGCCCCCATCAACAGAGAATACTTCAACATCACACTCAAGCCTCAATAATTTCTTCAACATCTCTTTCATATAATTCCAATCGAATCGGCGGCCCAAGAAGTACCCTAATAAGCAGTTTTCTCACCTACTTCGATATGAATCCATCAAATTATTTTCAATTTTGACAAATATTTTACCATTAATAATTTCAGTAGGTAAAGTATCCATCTCCTCAAAGTAAAACACTCCGTTTTGAACACCCTTGGCACAAAATAACAGGTCTAAGGACCTACGTGAGTCCCAACAGCTGTTAGCTAAGCTTCCATTCTTGTTCTTTGAAACCTAGGATGGAAACTGCTCCCTTACGACACCTTCACTATGAGAACCCGAAGTAGATCCTAGGTCGTTCTTACTAGCAAAAAAATTTCCAAGGAGTAACATCCATCTCCTTGCCTTTGCCAAAACCAGCAATAGGTTGACTTCCTATGTTGCCATCTATGGTATGCTTCGAACCAACTACCAAGGGTGGAAAGGCCTCCCTTACAGGGTGGAAAGGCCTCCCTTACAGGACTCCTGATGACCCCATCAAGATCAACAGCAATAGATCTCGGGCCAGGGCCCATACGAAGATTTTCAATCATTGTCTCTAAGTTCATGATACTTTGAGTGGTACCATCAAGACCAGAATTTATGGACCTAGGAATATCCCCACAGGGAGAAAGACCTGGCTGATCAGCATGCTCACCCACAACCATAGGTGCATGCAACCCATAACCATCACGAATAACATAACTGAGACCTTGACCGTACTCAGCATCATTGGCAACCCCACCAGAATCAATAACAAGATCAATATCATTGCAAGGAGCAGAACTTCGAACACCCAAAACTTTCCCAATGTGGGCTGCTTCACGACTATCTTCGGTGGAACTAGAAACACAACCCAAAAGATTGTGACCCATAACTTTAGCTTGCACATTACCATGGCTAGCAAGGAAGCCATCCTTTTTTGATAAAACAATACCAGCAGGAACTACACCGAAGCAAGAACTAGAATGCATAGAAGAAGCATTCTGTAAATCAATGCAAAAAGAGATATTGTCGTAAACAGGTATCAGAGAATAACCAGAAATGAAGTCACCACCATAGGCAGATACCACATGAAAGGCAGCACCATTATCCTCCATATTATTATCCTTTGTAGGCATCTTCGCATAACCAGACCCAGAGACCACACGATAGGCAGCTCCAAAATCTACCTTTGAAACTAGATCACCAAAAACACCCTTAATACCAGTTCCATCCCGAGGTGCAGGGTCAAGGATCATAGCCTTTTCGTCCTTTCTGCAATCTCTAGATCTCATGAAACGAGATCCACTATCATCCGCGTGCACAAGAGTATGATCAGATCTGTTAGATCTAGATTTATCTCTGCCATGAATATTGTGACCAGAAATCAATGGATCATAACCATATCCATCCCCATCAAGATGATCGCCACCATTAAAAGAGTATCTTATCTTATCAATATTATCCACAAGTAAAATAGCATGAGCAGCTCTTTTAGACCCAGATCCATCTCCACCAATGATGATATCAATATCATCCGCATGTAAAGAGCCTAATCAGATTCAAGATGATCACCACCAATAAAAGAGGATCGTCGATTATCAATACTATCCACATGTAAAAGAGCAGATCTTTTAGACCCAGATACATCTCTGCCAAAACTTTTGTGACCATAAATGAGTGGATCATAACCAGATCCATCCCCATCATTACCGAGAAGATGACCATCAGAAACAAAGGTAATACGAGCAGATCTGGTCATAACCTCTAGGGGATCAGCACCACCATAACAATAAGAAAGACTACTATCGCAGAAACGAGAAAGAAGCTCCCGAGGATCAGAAGGTTTCCCCTCCATAGGGAGAGGAACACCAAGAGGGGGTGAGGAAGCTATCAAAACCCTAGCACATCACTCGCAGTTGAAATTTTTCCCTCACTCATATAATTGGGTACATCACATGACCATATAACTTCCAGGAGGTACTTTATTCTTCCTTGTTAGCCCTGGATGCAAGAGACACTTGGTCCTCCATGCTCCTCCAAAGAGACAAGTAGACTCCCTAGCTTCATGTAGTGACACTTGGCCAACACTACGTACCTCTTGTTATACCAGCAACTCTACCAGTTCTGGACCAACCACTTTTACAGAGATCTTTTCTTCTTTTGAGAACAATAAGGAGGAACTCAAGAACTTGTGTTGGGAGTTGAGACTACCTTTGATTTCACCAATTGCAGTCCACAGAGGTGATAGTAGAAGTATGGGCAAAACAGCATTTTTATTTGCATCCAAATAGAAGGGCCGTAATCCAGTGCTGGTCCCACCTACGCAGGGTCCCGAGAGGGGTGAGCTGGAAACGGTCATAACCTTTGGCTTATGCATAAACGGTCATGAGAGGTGTTAAGTCACACCACTGGAGGTGGGAGCTCCTTCCCAATGAAACCTGCCTGTTAAGGAAACATCACTTATCTATGTTCTCAACTGGGTGGTTACCACTCCAGTGGGAGCAAAGTTTTTCTCGAATGAGTTAACAGTTGTATTGATTGTACAAATGAGAAGTACAAAATTGGACCTCCTGGGGAAAACCAGGGGATATAAACAGCAAAAAATGGCTACCCTCTGTGAGGGAGCTTTATACAAAAAGGTCCCTAGGAAGAGGGTAATAGAACAAGAAAGAGATGAGAGGGGGGCCACAACCTCTGGAAGGGGATCTGACTGAGTGTACAAAAAAAGCTCACCCAATAGAATTTGAAGCACCCGCCTTGGCGAGAGAGAGTCTGCCACTTGCTCTCGCGTTATATGTGTCTCCAAGTTATCATGAATCCTCTACTCGTGAGAAATTTCATCAAAAATGTGGATCAGGGGCCCGGGACAATTGGCCGAACCAGAAGCCCAGAATATGACATTGTTGGAATCCCCTTGGACTATCAATGATTGGCCCCAAGAGTTATCAAACAGTTTGAGACCCTCAAGCAGAGCAGTTGCTTCTATGGTTTGGGCGTCTGAATGGCCTATGAACTTTGAGAACGCAGCCAAAGTCAAGCCTCCGTGGTCTCTGAAGAGGCTTTCAATGCTTGTGGGAACTGAGTTTCCTAGGAAGCATCCATCAAAATTGAGTTTAACACAACCAGGCTCTGGAGGTCTCCATAGAGAGGATCAGGGAATGCTCTGGTGGGGCATAAAAAGTAGGTCATGCCAATGTAAGTGGAATGCTGAAGGGGAAAATCCTTTGAACCACTTGTGATTAGTAGCCCAGAAGATTACCGCAGCATTGATCCTATCAAACAAAGCAACAATGGTGGAATACTGTCCACGAAATATTTAATTATTGTGTTCTTTCCAGATCTCCCATAGGAGGGCAGCCATGGAAGCCTTCCACAGTAGAATGCCTGATGAGGACAAGGGATAAGGGTGGAGGGAGGAGAACAGGAGGGGAATGTTACTGGGGGTCACCCATTGCCAGCGGAAGAGTTGGAGCACGGCACCCATAGGGAGTGGGCTATGGGCAGTGGATGAAAAGATGGGGGTTTGTTTCTTGGCTGCTCGGCACATTGCGCTCCAGTGGGAGCAGACTTATTTATGAGTTGTGCACAATCAAATCCATACCGAGAACTCCAACCTCTAAGGCCATAACCTTATGCTCGTAACTCCGATTGGAGTGAATGACCACCAGTTCGAAAGCTATCGACGAGCTCCACAACATCAACACCATCAAAAATGATTTTGCCTGTCAAAAAAGTACAAGGGAGCCTCTGAACCAAACAAGATATAATACCTAAACGGTTTCAGGGAACAGTGAGAGATAAAAAACCAAACAACACATAATACCTAACATCTCTAAGGTGGTTGTTGGTCTGAATTATTCCACAACTACTATTGAAACAAGCCAAATGAAATTTAACACAAGCAAAAAGGGGTGCTTCTTATGGATCTTAATTATTGAATCCAGAGTTTCACCGAAGGTTTGCACGTTTCTTCTTTTCGGCAAAGTTACCTCTAGGGCTTACCCAAGGCCTCTCTTAGGCTGCGCCAAACACTTAACATCACAAGACTATTCTCCCTTTGGCATGAGGGGACTGACTTTCCATGTTCAAATACATGAGGAACAGTGGTCCTTACCCCAGCCTAGGCAAGTCACTAAGGACATAGTGTGCACCGTCTTACTATTGGCTGGGAAATCAGTTTTACATAGCCATCAGGCAAAAAGCCTTAATCTCAGGCATGTCCAGTCCTGCAGGGCCCTGGCTATTCCTTGTAATCCACCAACACATGCATCATGGCTATGGCTATTGTTGATCATATTTCTCTACAGTTGCACAAGCTCCCAAAATCCAATTGGCAGCAACTATACATTGGTGATTCTCCATAGCATATCTGCTATGATAAAGTAAATAGGTGAAAAGCATCAAAAGAGACATTGATGTTCTACATGCTGTCTGGAGGGATGGCATCTCAAGAATCTTCTATTTCTCCCTAATCTACTGTATGTTGTATTTCCATATGTGAACCTTGAGGCCCCAAGCATGAGAGAGAGAGAGAGAGAAGGAGAGAGAGTTTATGAATTTCACAAAGAACACTAATATATTACCATTTACCAAAAATATTTCTCGAATTCTTGAGACCATTTTATATACATAAAAAAGAAAGCAAAGCAAAAAAATTGTTAAAACTAAATAGTTATCAATGCTTTCTTTGACAAGTGGAACAAATTAATGAATTGTATTAATAATAAAATGAGAGAAGTGGCAAGTTACTGTCAATATGAACTCATCCAAACAAAGCATATAAAACAGTCCCCAAATAGACTAGTGCATATATAATGGTACCTGACAAACACAAACAAAATTATATTATACAAACTACAAAGTATGCTAATTTTAGATAAGCTCGTATTAGCTCTAGTGTGCGTTGTAGGGAAGTTTCTGATGTTTGAATATCCTCTTTTAATGGTGGTGATCACCTCGGTAATGATGGGGATGGACCTGGCTATGATCCATTGATTTTCTAGTCACAACATTAATGGTGAAGATGGATCTGGGTCTAACAGATCTGATCATGCTCTTTTGCATGCGGATGATATTGATGATCAAAGATCCTCTTTTAATGGTGGTGATCATCTTGATGGGGATGGATCTGGTTATGATCCATTTGATTTCTGGTCACAACATTAATGGCGGAGAAGGACCTGGTCGTGCTCATTTGCACGCGGATGATACTGGATCTCATCTCACGAGATCTGGAGACTGCAAAAAGGACCAGAGGCTATGATCCTTGATCCTGTAACTCGGGATGGAACTAGTGTCTATGGTTCTGGCCATGATATAATGACTCTGGTAGTGTTATCAAGGGTGTCTATGGTTCTGGTGATCTAGCTACGAAGGTGGATTTTGGTGCTGCCTATCGTGTGGTATCTGAATATGACGGTAACCCTAGATCTAGTTATGCTGAGATGCCTGCGAAGGTTAATGTTATGAACGATGATAATGGTGCTGCTTTCATGTGGTATCTGCCTACGACGATGACTTCAAATCCGGTTATTCTACGATGCCTGCGAAGGACAATATCTCTGATAATACTCCTAAACATCATATCTCTTCTCTCATTGACTTACAGAATTCTTCCTTTGGGCATTCTAGTTCTTGCTTGGGTGTGTCTCCTGCTGGTAATGTTTTGCCAAAAAAGGATGGCTTACTTGTTAGCCATGGTAATGTGAACGCTTAAGTTCTGGGTCACAATCCTTTGGGTTGTGTTTCTAGTTCTACAGAACATAGTCGTGAGGCTGCCCACATTGCAAAAGATTTGGGTGCTCGAAGTTCTCTTTTATTACATGATCTAAAGCAACTACCCTATTATAGGGTTGTACGATAATTGTTTTTCTCTGCTCATTTATTAATGAAAAAACGAGTAGGGGCACTGACTTACCCAAAAAAACACGAGTGATACATCAGTGGTAGAATTTGTTTTCATCCAAACAGGCCCTTAATGAATGATGAGAAACCTATGCATGGGAAGACTGTCCCCTAGGACAACCACCACTAGACGAGGATCAAAATCATACGAACCTCAGATGAACTGCAAGCTAGAGAAGTTTCCTTGATAAAATAAAATGAGTTCAAGAGCTAAGTTGGTAATTGATATGTCATGAAGCCCATTTGTGATGTAGATAATTACTATAAGTGGATCACAGCAAGCCTGTTGTGAGCCTATGAGATTGATTGATGTACTATGGAATTTCCATATGCAACTAATAATGGTGAATGATCACTATGATTGATTCAAAGGCGTATAAAAGGAGTCAGGACTATGCTGCTTAACATGCTATACATAACATAATATAGTGTATAGGATCAAGGCATGTTGAGCTAGGACACAAGCAAAACATGCAAATGGGCCCACAAACTATGTTTCTTTTTCCTCTTTTTTTCAATTGATAATGGTTTCAATAAATATTAAAGTCACATAACTACAAGAGACAGAAACATGTGCAAAGTATTAAATTATTTTTAAATTGTTTTATGCAAGGGGCATAGTTAGTGCTTTCTTTACTGCACAGCCTTTATGCATTTCTTTAGTTTACTAAAATATTAAATGCAGATAATTTAATAGATTAATTCTATTGGTAGGAAGTTTATCATCTAAATAGAAATAGCTCGTGAAGGAGCGTTTATGGCACTACAGGCAACATTTATAAAAGGACACGGTTAGCAGGCGGCCAGCCTACACATTGTAGAAATGCGGGCTTTGCAATAAATATATATTTTAAATATAATTTGATCCTAATTTTTAGAGAATATATAATCTTTAACATGGATATAATGAATATGAAAAAAAAAAAGAAAATTCAAAACCTATAAATAATATTTGCATTAAGAAAACATTTGGACCATTAGTTACAATTATTTATAGAGGGACCACCGATTTGCATCCATCTTTGAGATGAATGCTTTATACCTCTGGACAGCATATTTGTAGAAATGTGGTCCAACCCGCATGAAACAATTGTTCTTTATAAAATGACAAAAGAGTTTGTGGTGAGATAGGCTTTTGGTTCAATGGTTGCATGATTAAGAAAGGAGACTTCTACCTAAAAGGTACACATTTCTATTCCTCCTATTACTTATTTTGTTCTCTCCACAACAACTATATTTCTTCCCAAGGTGGAAACTTCATCCTAGATAATAACCCTTACGTTTCTTTGTAACGACCCAAATTTCTTGAGCATGATGAAGCTGCTGCCGTGAGGCGAAGAGAGAAGGAAGAAAGCGTGCGGCGAGAGAAGAAGAAGAGCGCGGCAATAGAAGAAGGAAGCATGCAGCGAAGGAAGGAAGCATGCAGCGAAGGGAGAAGGGAGAAAGCGCGCGGCGATAGGAGGAAAGAAGAGCGCACGGCGATAGGAGGGAAAGAAGAGCGCGCGGCGATAGAAGAAGGAAGCGTGCGGCGATAGAAGAAGGAAGTGCGCGACGATAGAAGAAGGAAGCGCGCGGCGATAGAAGAAGGAAAAAGAAGATAGAAGAAGGAGAAAGAAGAGCACGCGACGAAGGGACGAGAAAGAAGAGCGTGTGGCGAAGGGAGGAGAAAGAAGAGCGCACGGCAAAGAGAGAGAGAAGCAGAGAGAGTGTCGCGCGAGTGTGCACGCGGCGATAGAAGAGAAGAAGAAGAAGAAGAGAGAGTGCCACGGCAATAGAAGAAGGAAGCGCACGGCGATAGAAGAAGGAAGCGCACGGAGAAGGGAGGGGAAAGAAGAGCACGCGACGAAGAGAGAGTGTCGTGCAAGTGTGCACGTGGCGATAGAAGAGAAGAAGAAGAAGAGAGAGTGCCACGATGATAGGAAGAAGAAGAAGAGAGGGAGTGCGCGTGCGCGGCGATAGGGGAGAAAAAAGAAGAGAGGAGTTGATGCCGTGGCAGAGGCAAGATGGCCACCCGTTCACTGCATGCTGCCAGGCACGCCAATTAGCAACCTGCATGCCATTAAAGGGCCACTTGGCAAGCGCTGTGTGCCACCTCCCCACCTTAAAAGTATAAGTCTCTTTCTCTTTCTCTCTCTCTACACTTCACGTTTTGGGAGCCCAAGCTTAGCCTTCGTGCCATTGTTGGAGAGCTTGAGAAGCTTCGTGTAGGTCACTGTGGAAAGAGTTGGGATCACCTTTGGGGACACAAAACAGTAAGTAGGTCACTACCTTGCAGACCCATAAGCATTGAAGCATGAATTGAAGCATGAATGATGTATGAATTATGTATGAATGAAGTATGAATCTAAGCATATATGAAGCATGATTTAGGTATGCATGATAGCTTGAATTTAAGCATGAGATTGGGTATGAGATGGTGTAGAAATTGTTTATAAAGAATAGAATAGCATTAAGATCATTGTGCTCTGTTTTTTCAGAAATTTTGGTTTTCTTTGTATGAATTGTTAGGCATTATTATCATTCTTGTTGAGCAAGAAAATTGGTGAATTGATACCCTTGTGAGTCTAGTTTAAGCTAGAATTGATTTCATGTTGTTACCTTGCATAGATTGAAAGTTAGGAGATGATTTTGGGAGGTGTGTCATGGCTGGACTGTGATTTTCCAGGGAGTTTTCATGTTTTTGTAATAAGATTTTGATTGAGCAAATGATATCCATTTGGCCTCAAATCACCACCATTTGAAAGATCTCCGAGTCTATTTTGAGTTTGATGTTTATGTCCAGTTGAGATTCTTGCTAGTTTTAAAGATATGCTTAATTCTGCGCTCATATGACATTGTTAGCAAACTGTGATAAATTCCAGAAATATTGCTTCTATTGTGTTGAAACTTTGCCCAACCTTTTGAGGCCCAAATGACACAAAAACACAGCCATTTGATAGATGCATGAGTCTTCTATGATTCTCATGTTTTAACCTTGCCCAAATTCTGTGTAAATGAGGAGCTATGCTCAAGAATGTTCCGGTATGTCACTGTTGAAAGATCGCACAGAACTCAGAATTTTGGTCTCTGTTGCCATGAAGGTTGGCCGACCAAATGGAGTCCAATTACTCCGAAACCAGTCTTTTGAAAGCTCTGAATGTCTACTAAAAGTTGCATGTTGAAAGTGTTTTGAAATTCCTGCTAAGTTGTAAGCTGTGATTTGAATTGTGAACATATGTCGCTATTGGAAGAATTCAGCCAAGTTCAGAACAATATACTGAACCCTAAATTGATCAAGTAATATTCAGTTAGTAAATTGGAATCGGAATTTAGTTAAATTCCTCTCACAATTTGGGTGCTATGCCTCATTCTGTATATGCCATGATTACTAAGAACACCAATGAATTTTAAGTTGTACATGAATTATGCACCTATCATGCAGTAACGTTTTTTTCTGAACATAGCTTAATCCTTTTGCAAGGTGATTGAATTTTCTGTAATGAGACACCGAAATGGCATGCTTATGATCCTACAAATGTTGAATGCTCCTGACCTTTTGAAAAGAGTCAAGTATGAATGAATGACTATTATGCATGCATATATACGGTGCAACTAATATATGTGATTTCTAGCCACTACGCAATGGGTCCTCCATTGGTAGTGAATATTCTAATTCTGTTATATGCACTCTGATATATGTGATTTCTGACCACTATGCAATGGGTCCTCCATTGGTAGTGGGTAGTGGATATTCTGATTCTGTTATATGAACTCTGATATATATGATTTCTGACCACTACGCAATGGGTCCTCCATTGGTAGTGGATACTGTGTTGCCGGCAAGTTCTGATTTTGCCCCGACTTCAATGATAGGAGTGGAGTCGCGAGATAACTATAAATTAACAGGGTGGGTCACGCCCCCCAAATTGTTATGGGCACTACGCATTGGGTCCTCCAATGGTGGTGTAACTCCCTCTCACCTGAAGGCGCAAGGACATGACTGTGTCTTGCAAGGCCTCAGCCTATCAAAACCCCAAAACGCGCCGGGGATTGTGTGCGTAAGTGAGGACAATACGAAATGGGACCTCCATTGGTCATTGTCCTCCCTCCCGAATGAGGGTAGAAGTTCCAAGTTGCAGTATTGGTTTAACCTGATTGATGTGACTTCTACTTCGAGAGTAAATAATTATGTTTCCGTTCCTGTTTCTGTTTCTGTTTCTGCCAATCTGAATTAAGTACTATGTTCGATCGTCTGACTGTGACTGAGATAAGCATCAATGTAACTGCTATTTCGGGAAAATATTCGAGGCTCCGACATCTGAACAATACTTATTTTATACCGTCAATGTACATATTTTGATGCATGACTCTATTTTCTGATGCCAGTGCGATGTTTGATGAACTGTAGGCCATGTCATTATTTATAAGCTTGTAGGCAGGAATGCAGGGTACTGATTTACTTACTGAGCTTTTAGCTCATACCTCTCTTTTTCCCTTCTTTGTAGAGTGAACACAGATTGTTCGTGTGTGGATTGCTGGACGGTGATAGCAGACTCTTGAAGTTCAAGTTCTGTCCTGGAATTTGTTGATCGTAGGTGTCTGGTGGCGTTGCCACAATGTCATTCTGATGTATATTGTAATTTTGTTGACAGGCCAGTAGCACCTTGAACCTTTTGTAAAAGAATTTTTTACGGCTGGATCCGTATAAATGGTTTTATTTTGCTCCATTGTGGCCCTTTTATTTATGAGTTTATTTTAATTCATGGTTTGCTTTGATTCTGAAATTATAACACATGTTCATGCCACTCCCACCTGAGTGACGTACGCGACCTCCAGTCGCGATCTCGCACTTTGTCGCCCTCTGGAGAGCCGTAAAGGGGTCAGAGGGCAGGGTCGTGACATTCTCCTACTTGGAAACCCACATAAAAGTGAACCTTACCTACTACCAAGCGCAGTTCCAAACTGCACACAACACATACTTTTAGACAAAAGCTTCCAACAAAATTGGAGTACTTAATCAAATCACAAGCAGAGAAAAAGGAACAAAGGCCACGCGCATTTACACAGGGAGGAACACAAGAACTAAGAACCAACTATACCAGCTTAGAGACATCAAGATATAAGTTAGCTTGGACACCATGTGCAGATAAACAGTAAGGGAGGTCCTCACATATGCACCAGGGTCCAATCAGTATTTATGGTAAGAATTAACGACATAGCCTAGTTTCAAAGAAGGAACCCTGGAAAAATTCCGTCCCTGAGAGGTTAGAACCAAAACCAACAGAACAAAATATATACGTCAGAATGTGTGGACTTGTATTCCAATTAAATCTCATCCACAAAAGCAATGATAGTACAAGAGAGAGGAATGAAAATGACGTTTGAGTAGGCAGTATATGCAATAGGACAAGTGCATTCAGTTGGGTTATATGTTTCATTTGATATGCTTTTTTTCTTGCTAAGTGGGTTCACTTGATATGTTGTAGTCTTCCATCTCATTCAGGAGATGATCATGTGGGGAACTTGTATCAGATAAGTGTGATATGATGTCCAACTAATTTTCAAATATTTTTACTAGCATACATATGAAACTAAAAGTTTAACAATTGTTCATCCCTAAATTATGAAAAGGCTTTGTCAGACTGAAAGGAACAAACAAAAAGCATGGATGCATACTTATTACCAAGACCAGCAAGGGGCTCATCTAGCAGCAATAAATCTGGCATGCGTACCTGACAGGGCATAAAATAAATATCATATTTACAAAATCTACATATGGAAAAATCATACCAAATTTAGCATGCCAAATCATTGAACAATGTAAGCTGAAAGCCTTTAGGTATTATTCCAAATATAATCATACTAATTGAACTGCAAGTGCAAGATGTCCTTTGAAACCACCACTCAGAAATTGTGGATCTTTTTCCATGGAAATCCCAATCAATCCAACCTAACATGTGAATTATATTAGTGCCTGTACAGCAAAAATAAAGCATTTAGTACTCATGAAACTATGAGAGGGGTGGATAAGATTAAACATATCTAGGTGTTCAAGTGCACAAGAGAACAGCTATACTGAGTTTCACAATTACATAAAGGATGAGAATAATTTAAATACAAGTCTAGAAAGCATGCTTCATAATCCCATGTCCTATAATGCATAATCAACGTAAATTACTGGCATGAAAAGAAATTTGCAATATGGAACAGCTACAACTACATATTTGCAGGTTTTATAGTAATATAACACGCTGTTGAAAGAGCTACATACTGAATGAATAGCAGTTTGAAGCCTTGAAGCTAGTTGTTGTCTCAGCGGTAAGCCCCCACTGTGCTTTGGCCAACCAAAAATGACGTCTTCAAGCACGGTATCAGTTAAGAAGTACCTGTTATTAAGTGGTGACAAATAGCAATTCAGGAAGCGAAAGGAACAGCTGAATTGATCACAATTCTTCTCTAGAATTTTGACAAATAATTTTTGAGTAAATATATCAGTATAAATCATGTGACCCGTGTTATCAGAACCAGACCAGAGGCTGAATAGGTGAGGGCAACGGTCCAGTCAGACCGTCCGATCCGGCCTGGTTCACTAGTTCGACCTGTCACACATCTAAAAAGAAATGGTAAAAAATGAAGAAGTAGAAAAATATAAAAAGACCCGTAAAATATAGGATTTAAAAAATAAAATAAAAAAATAGGAAGCAGCAAAAATAAAAATATAACTTGGGGAAAAACAAAAATATATCAAACAAGGTCAAACTCCACAAGTTCATAAACTCCACATCTCCAAATCTCCGTCCATTGAAAGGCACAAAACTACAAGGATAAATAGCCAACTATTTTCTATACTCTATAGTTTCATTAAAGTATTAAACAAAAAAATAGCCAAAAACTGAAAATGAAGTAAAATGTATCAGGGATAAGTGTTCTTCTATGCTCCATAGTTTATTAAAGAATTAAACTGGGCCTTATTTTAACACCTAACACCTTGAACAAAAAAAAAAGATAAGGAAAATGAAAAACCAAGCAAAAATTAGTATTTATTTTTTAAACATGCATATAAGGCTTCCTAAAAAGCAAAAATATACAACCACAAACTTAATAATGACAAAACAACCATTAAAATCAACAAAAGAAACATTATTTTGCATCTATTTGAAAAGAAAAACTTATTTATAGAAAAACCATAAAAAACCAAAAACTTTGTTCTATCATTTTCTAATCATTAAAAAAAAAAGTTTAATATATTTACTTGGGACTTCAAATGGGTGGGTTGATGGCAAGAATCTTAGATGAAAGTGGCCGGAAAAATAGACCTAGGATTGTAGTATTTTGGGTAGAGAGAGGGAGAGAAAATTTGCCCAATTATTTCCCTCTCTAAGAAATAGATTTTTAAAACACTAAAACCCATCCTTCTAAGCCAAAAGACCAATCTAGGAAAATCTAGAAAGACCAAAAGAACCACCTAAAAATGTGCGAAAATGAATAAAAAAACAAAAAAGCAGTGGAAAACTAAATCCACAGGGCTATTGGGACCAACAAGGTCAGTCTCGAACCAGTGGACTAACATCCTAGTCCAGGGGGGCAAACCTGACTGGAAGAGTTAGAGGTTGGCTGGTCCCCAGTCTGAACTAGCTGGTCCAGTCCTGGTCAAATAATCTTTCATGTGACTTGATAACTGGGCAAAAAGAAAAAACAGTGATGCAGTTTACTCTTTAGCTCAGTACTTCCAAATTCTATATATTGACACAATCCTATTACATGGATCTATACGAAAGCAATAGGAATTGCAAGAAACAGACCAAATGACGCATATTATACATAAAAGACCAAAAGAAGGCACGTAAAGAGGCATGAACATCCTCAAAAGTCCTGATTGGAATTAATTTGAATTTTAGGGCCCAGTATGGGAGGAGTGATGTTCTTGGAGCTCATCTACAGATGGAAATATGCTGATCTTACAACTGCAAGTCGCAAATTATGGGTTCTTACAGGTTTGTGTATTAACCTGCTGCCATATGCAAATTACGAAAAACCATATATGAAATTAAGGCATAGACAATCCATAACTAACAACTAACATATATCATATAATGGTTGAAAAAGTGACTGGTTTCTCATGTTGTTGTCAAATATCAGTTTGTGATATGGGTGGAGAAAGATCATCATTTCACCCAACTGCTTAGGAAAGTAAGGGAGGCAAATATAGTTATTTCTAACCATCAGCCATATGTATTGAGACACTGCCAAAGAAAACTGCAGTTCAGTACACTGAAGGGGGGCAAATTTGTCATTTTTATCTAAGAAAACATTTTTTTTTTTTATGTAGAAAAATGGCACGCAACAATTCTTTTTTCAGCCATTGAATCTTACAAGTTGGGAAAGGATCTCCACTACCATAATTTCATGGCATTTAATTAATATAAAAGATAAATGGGATCTCTAGTTTGTATGTGGAAACATTTAATAAACAAACCATTAAAAGTCCCAAATTTCTTTCTTGCTTAATTTTTCTTCTTCTTCAACAGATGAGGAATTATCCCTCATACAACAAGGGGCAGAAGAAAAATATCCAAAACAAAAACTTTGTTTATTCCTGAGACTATGTCTCCAGATATTTATCTGAAAGCACTTTGTTCATATGTCATCAGTCAGCAAGTCTTGTCATGGGTCAGCAAGGCTTATTCGAATCTTGGATGAATGACCACCATAAGCATTATTCCACATGTTGAGAGTTAGGATAATATTTAATAGAAGAAAAACAGAACCAGACAGGTGAAACAATGAATCAGGATTAATCTAGTGTTCCTTCAACACAGTCAGAAAATGGGAACTGCTGCGTATGAAGAAAAGGGGTTTGAAAAATAAGGGTACCTTATGGTGAAGCTTCACACTGAACTAGTAGAGGATATACTCATGGAGAGTATAGGATACTTTTCCCTTGGTTATAGGCACCACTTGAGGAAAGACGGTCCAAAGATGGATTCCCAGTCCAACATGTCAGACAAGCCCATCCAGTCCCATCCTTGTATCATTGGTCATAGCAAGATGGAAACCGGTTCTAAAAGTACCTCTTAGAATTTATGAAGGGAATACTTTCACTGCGATTGGATACGATTGTCTCAAGTTTAGCATTATTTTCCTCTGAGACCTTAAGTCAATATTAAACAAAACTAACCATGTGATAAAGAACAGCATTTCATATTTTCAATTTTTTTTCTTGACAGTTAAGTTGTACTTGTAAGATATTTTTTAACTCACTTGTATCCCCGATACAAATAACGAAGGAGCCAATCACAAACTAGTCCTGTGGGAACCAAAAATGCCTGCCGACTACGGGAGCATTGATTGAATTAGCCAAATTTTGAGTGAATTTGAAAAGATGTCTCATAGGCCTCAAAAATCTTGAAAGGGTGGCATCTGGTGTTTTAAGAGTGCCCACCAAGTTTCGTCCCAATCCGATCAAGATAAAGCAGATCAGGATGAAATTTACATTTCGCAGCACCGCTCCCTATCATGTTGAAAAATACGTCTTAACTAGAACTATATTGCTGAGGTCTCAGATGAGCATCAGACCACCGCCATTGGATCCAGAAAGCCCAAAAACCCCCGAATACTAATTTCAGCTCATTTGGACACTTTTGGACCATTATGGGCCTAGCTTATCTTAGGTTTTACACTATTTAAATGGCTCCTAAAAAGGTTTCATAAGCCATAGCAATGGTTTAAGGCCATTTTCGGGTGCTTTCAGCGATCTTCCGATGAAAATAATGACGTAGAAACGACGGGCTTGATGAGATGATCCTTTTAGTGTATGGTTTCGGTCTTGAATCGGGTCTTTTGATCCACTTTGAAAATCCAGCCAAAGACCATAGACTTGAGATCTTTGATGCTTGATTTTGATTGTTTCATGATGTTTCGGATTGATTTCTTCATCATAAATTGATGAAGATACCATCACGGTCATTTTGTGATAAAAATTCCTTGATTTGGTTTCCAGATCGTGGTTTTCTAAGTTGGGGAAGTTGTCAAGAAACAGGATTCCGGTCGCCGAAAAATATGCCTTGTAATTTGAAATACTGTGTCCGTCCGTCCTCAATCTTGCACAAATTATACCTCAAATCGAAGCCCTCAGAATTGCGGTCGCAATAGACCCACATTTGAGGCGATCTGATGCCGGGTTCCTAGATACGGCCATTCAAGCGGGAGGAGGTTCTTCTTTGAAAAATTCTGCAACACATGAGTTTTCAAACCTTACTTCTCTCTACAATTTCTCTCGATTCGGGATTGTCACGAGCCATGCCATATATCAAAACGTGCACGTTGATGAGATAAATAATACTCTGAAATTTGAGCTTGATTGGGCTTAAAACAAAGAAGTTATGGCCCTTGTAAGGCAATTCAAAATCAAATGGCACAGTTTCGGTAAATGGAACTGCTATTCTGGCTAGGGGCAAAATTAAACGGGATTTTACTTTTTGATTCAATAAATTTTAATTGTTGACAATGTCCTTTGCTTTTATCATCCATCCATCTTTCAAGAGGATGATATATAAATATTTTATGCTCATTTGTAACCCTAGGTTAGAGATAATTGAAAAATCAAGGTGCATTAGCTTGATTTTGCCTTAGGTGCCTTCATTCTTAAATTGAGAGAGGAGAGAGAATATTTTACCCCATTGATAGTTTACCTTTTGAACTACCCACTCCCATACTCCAAACTCCCAAAGCCCCCACTCCCAACTACCCATACTCTCTAGACTATAGGCCCCACTCCCAACTACCCATACTCCCTAGACTATAGGCCCCACTCCCAACTACCCATACTCCCTAGACTATAGTCCCCACTCCCACTCCTACCTACACCCCATAGATCATTATAATCCCTACTCCACCCTACTCCTTTAAGTTACCTTAATCTATACCACCCAACCCAAAAAGGCTTCATACTCCTTAGCTAACCCATACACAAAACCCACTTGACCCATTGGACCTAACCTTCCCCTCAAGGCCCTAGCCCTTCAAGGACTCCAAGGCGACCGGCACCAAGCCTAGCAACTGAGTCCGAGCACAAGCTCGCCCCTTAGGTATTCAATCCTTTCTCTCTCTCTTGCAATTTCATTTCTCTTTTCTCTGTCCTTAACTCTTTCTCTCTCTCGAACTCTCTTTCTCTTTCTCCCTCCTGAACTCTCTTTCTTTCTCTTTTTCTCTCCCCCAAACTCTTTCGCTCTTTCTCCCTCCTGAACTCTCTTTCTCTCCCTTTCTCTCTCCCAACTCTTTTATCTCTCTTTTCTCCCTCCTAAACTCTCTTTCTTTCTCTCTTTCTCTCTCTCGAACTCTCTTTCTCTCTCTCGAAGTCTCTTTCTTTCTCTCTTTCTCTCTCCCGAATTCCCTTTTTCTCTCTTTCTCCCTCTAGAACTCTCTCTCCCCAAACTCTCTTTCTCTCTCGAACTCTTTTCTCTAGTCTCTCCTAAACTCTCTTTCTTTCTCTCTATCTCTCTCCCTCTCCCTCTCTCTCACTCACTCGTCTTCTCTTTAGAGGGACGCCCCAGGCCGTTGGCCCAGGCCCCGGCCCAGGCCCGGGCCTGTCCCCTCAACTCTCTCTCTCTCTCTCTCTCTCGTCTTCTCTACGAAGAGGCAGCCCAAGTCGCTGGCCGAGGCCTATCCCCTCCTTTCTCTCTTTTTCTCTAATTTCTCTCTTTCACGCATCTTCTCTTTGGAGGGGCAGCCCAATCCGCTGCTCAGGGCCCATCCCCCCGCTCTCTCTCTCTTTCTCTAATCTCTCTCTCTCGTCTTCTCTATGGAAGGGCAGCCCAAGCCGCTAGCTCAGGCCCAGGCCCATCCCCTCCTTTCTCTCTCTCTTTCTCTAATCTCTCTCTCTCTCTCCCTCGTCTTCTCTTTAGAGGGGCGACCCAGGTCGCTGGCCCGGGCCCATC
>NW_006496825.1:1424505-1460368 GCF_000471905.2 Amborella trichopoda | reverse complement strand
TCCTCCTCTCTCTCTCTCTCTCTCTCTCTCTCTCTCTCGTTCTCTAAGGGCGGCCCAAGCTGCCACCCCGAATCTCCCTGTCTCTCACCTCCTCCCCCTCTTTATCATCTCCCTATGGGGGTGACCAAGGCTACCGCCCCAGCTTTCTTCTCCCCCTAATCTCTCATTCTCTTACGCTCTTAAACTCTCTACTCTCTTTCTTCTCCCTTGAACTCTCTCCTCTTTTTCTTCTCCCTTAAACTCTCTACTCTCCTTCACTCTTAAACTCTCTTCTCTCTTAAACCTTCTTTTTCTCTTAAACGCTCCTCTCTTGAATGAAACCCTTTCTCCCTTAAATCCTCTTTTTCTCTTAAAAACTCTCTTCTCTCTCTTAAATAAATCTCTCTTTCTTGAATCTTCTTCTCTTCTCCCTCTTAAAAGAATCTCTCTCTCTCCCTTGAATCTTCTTTTCCCTTCTCTTGAATGAAACTCTCTCTCCCTTGAACCTTCTCCTCTTTCAAACTCCTTTCCTCTCTTAAATAAAATTCTCTCTCCCTTGAATCTTCTTCTTTCGTCATGTTTTGGGCTTGTCCCACGGTACTAAACCTTCTTTGCATCCCTTGGAGTGCCTCCCTATTTCCATCATTTCCCATCTCTTCATCCTTCTCTCTCCCCCTCTTTCATATTACTACTACGAGGCTCTGCTGGGGGTCGTCCTGTTTTGGGCTTGTCCCACAGTACTAAACCTTCTTTTCATCCCTTGGAGTACCCTCCATTTCTCCCACTCTCCACTCTGATAGATCTTCCTCCTCTCTTTTCTCTCTTCTTTTCTTTTATCTTCCCTTCTCTTCTTCTTTCATTCCTCTTCTGTTCTTCTTCTTCTTCTTCCCTTTCTTCTTTCACATTTCGACTACTCTTAGGAGGCTCTGCCAAGGTCCTTCCTATTTGAGCTTGTCCCACAGTATTCGATCCTCAAGGCATCCTTCGGGGTATTCAAACTTCAGTTTGATGCCTTTTTGTACAACCATTGATTCCTCCTAGGGGAGGTGGCATCGAAAGGTTGTCGGATTGCTCAATTCCCTTTCTCTTTGGTTAGATGCCTTGATCTCGCCCTCCGGGTTGAGATCACCAGGTAGCGTGGCTTGGGTTCGAGATGACCAGAGACCTGAGATCGCTCTCTCGGGAACCGCGTAACCAACCGGTGAGAGAGAAATTTTGGTCGTGAGGCGTGACTCACCTCACATGGGTCTATGACACACTCAGGCTGCTCGCGTGGGTGCCCACTTAGATTACGTAGAATGCCCCCTAGCCTGTGGCCAGTTCAGAATCGCCTCCTTGACCTGTTTCTTCTGTCCTGAAACCGTACACACACATTAGAATACAGACAAGTGGGTCAGAAGACCCCACCTTGTCTTTGAATGAATGCACACAAACATGTACATTGGAGGGGAAGATGATGGAACGATGCCATTGGGTCCATGTCAATTGGACAGCCTTCCGACGACTTTTAACAGGGGACTTACAACATCATTTTCTTGGTGGAAGAATGAGGGAAAGGAGATGAGATGAAGAAAGTACATGAGGAAAGAGAACAAAAAGAGGGGAGAATAGTGAGGGAATAGAGAATTTAAGAAACGAAGTTTGGCTTTCACCTGGTTCTTCAGAGAAAGAGAGTAGAGAAAGAAAAAATAAAAATGAAGGCTAGTTTAGATTTCACCTAGCTCTTCAGAGGTAAAGAAAGAAAAATATTTGTTTTAGAGAGGACAAAATAAATAAGAAAGAGGGTAAAGGTTACCTTGACTCTCGCTAAACCTTCCAAAAGGGGAGAAGAGACTAAACGAAGGAGAGAAGAAGAGAGAAGAGAGAAGAGAAGAAAGAGAAGGGGGTGAAGGTTAGCTTTGCTCTCGTTAAACCTTCCAAAGGGGGAGAAGAGACGAGAAGGAGAGAAGAAGAGAAGAGAAGTGAGAAAATAAAGAAAGAGGAAAAGATTAGCACAGCGGCTAGACTGACACGACGGCGAGACTGGCACAGCGACAAGATTGGCACGACGACTAGTTTGGCGCGGCAGCTAGACGGGCATGACGACTAGACCGGCACGGCGGCTAGACTGGCACGACGGCAAGACTAGCAAGTCGGCAAGACTGGTACGGCGGCAAGACTAGCGCGGCCACAAGGTTGGCATGGCGGCAAGACTGGCACGGCAGCTACTCTAGTGCGGCAGCTAGACGGGCACGACGGTTAGACCGGCACGGCGACTAAACTGCACGGCAAAAAGACTGGCACAACGATAAAAGGCTCAACCTTACCATCTAGTCAAACAAGCAAAAGAGAGAAAGAGGAGAGGAGAGAAAAAGAAGACAGAAAGAAGAGGGGAAAGAGAAAGAAAGAAGATAGGGAAGAGAGGGAAGAAATGTTATGCTCGCCGGTGGATACTGCCGTGTCAGACAGAAATGTCGCGCTCGACGGTGGACACTGCTGTGTCAGAAAGAAATGTCGTGCTCGGCGGTGGACAATGCCGTGCCAGGCAGAAATGTCGTGCTCGACGGTGGACACTGCCATGCCAGACAGAAATGTCGTGCTCGGCGATGTACACTATCGTGCTAGACAGAAATGTCGTGCTCGACGGTGGACACTGCCGTGCCAGATAGAAATGTCATGCTTGGCGATGGACACTGTCATGCCAGACAGAAATGTCATGCTCAGCAGTGGACACTGCCGTGCCAGACAGAAATGTCGTGCTCGGCGGTGGACACTATTGTGCCAGACAGAAATGTCGTGCTCAGCAGTGGACACTGCCGTGCCAGGCAGAAATGTCGTGTTCGATGGTGGACACTGTCGTGCCAAACATAAATGTCGTGCTCGATGGTGGACACTGCCGTGTCAGACATAAATGTCGTGCTCGACGGTGGAAACTGTTGTGCCAGACAGAAATGTCGTGCTTGGCGGTGGATACTGCCGTGCCAGACAGGGAGGAGAGAGAAGAGAGAAGTGCGAGAAAGGAAAGTAAAAGAGAAAGAAGGGAAAGAAGAAGAGAGAAAGGAATGAAGAAGAAAGAGAAAGGAAAGAGAGAGAAAGGAAAGAAGAGGAGAAAGGAAAGAAGAAAAGGGAGAAAGGAAAAAAGAGAGAGAAAGAAGGGAGGGAGAAAGTTACTTGGATGGCTAAGGGTACCCGCTAGAATCTTCTCTCTCCTCTCTCTCTCTCCAAGAAGTGAGACGTGCCCCTCAAAAACTTAAGCAAAAGCATATTTTTTTATTGATCAAGAAGGGTCCTTGTACCATAGCATCACGTGCTATAAAGTTTAAGTCCAAATATGGGTGGATGCCCAATTCTTAATCTAATTGTGGAAAAATAAGAATTAAATGAATTAAAAAAAACTAAGAAATTAGGGGCAAAATGACGATTTTGCCCCTCACCCACAAATTTTGAAATTCCAATTAAGTCCCTATCAAGGCCATGCAACCTTTGCGACCTTCCGGAGTCCATTCGAGATCCTTCCGATCTTCATCTGGCCAAAAGATTATTCTTTTCGTGATCGGCTTGAAAAGACGGTCGTTTAGATACCTATTTCGAGACATGGATCGGACTTTTGGGCCACGATCACGAGACGTGAAAATCATGAGAAACATGTGATCTTTGATTCAAGATCACGCCCGTTTCTCAATGTTTTTCCACAATTTCTTCGCTGTATTTTGACGAGCATGCCGCCATGAGCGTTTGGCGACGAACGTGGCTTGATTTGGAGTCCGAACAACCATTTTCCAATTTTGGTAATTTGGCCGGAGTTCGGTTTCGGTGACTGGAAATTGCAACAACTTCGACAATATCATGCGGCTAATCTGACCGTCCATCACGTGCGAGGTTCGGCTCAGGTGAAGCCTCTGACCTTGTGCTCGCAATGAATCAGGTTTGAGGCCGATTTGACGTGCGAACGTCGTGATGTGGCCATTCGATAGAGGCACGCTCTTGCTGAAAAATCTGCAACCTTGCCTCGAATCGCAATCTTCTCTCTAGTTTTTCCCCCAGCTCGGGCCACAACATGGGTCGTGTCACATATCGAAATGCTCGGGTCAACGAGACAACCATGCTCCCAAAATTTGAGCTTGATCTGACCTGGGACAAGAGAAATATGGCCTTCCAAAATTCAGCCGAAACCCAAAAACACAGTTTCCATTAATGGAAACTGGTTCACTGAGCGTGCACGATAATAGCGTGAGGCCTACTCGTTTTGAGTAATTTGGCCATAACTCGATCCAAAACGTCTGAGCAAGCCTAACCTTGGTCCCTAAGGGTTTTCAGATGTCTCAGATCCAATGGCGGTGGTCCCACGGTCATTTGGCACTCTGGTGATAGGGTTGTAGTTATAAAGTCCATTTTTCAAGACGATAAAGGCCGATTTTTCAAAACCGTTTCTGCCTTTGCACTGCTTTAAATTCGTCGGAGATCTTGGCAGGTGTTCTTCGGAGACCTATAGGCAGGTTTCGGAACCTTCTTGGGCCACTTTGAGACTGTCGATAATTTCACTTCTAGATCAGGGCGTAGTGACCTACGGCTTCCGTAGTCCACAGGCATTTCGGAACCTGGGGCCTAGGTCGTAAATTGCTCTCTCCTTATTCGCATCGGGGACACAAGTGTTGAAAAATACACTTAAACACTCTTATCTTTCCTTCTCTCTTCTCCTTCTCCACCTCATCCTTATTCTTCTCCTTCTTCTTTCACATTTCAACTGCTCTTAGGAGGCTCCACCGAGGTTCATCCAGTTTGGGCATGTCCCATATTATTCGATCCTCAAGGCATCCTCTAGGGTGTTCATACTTTGGTTTGATACCGTTTTGTACCGTCGTTGATTCCTCCTAGAGGAGTTGGCGCCGAAAGGCTGTCGAACTGCTTACTTCTTCTTCTCTTTTCTCCTCCTTTCTTCTCCCTCTCTTCTCCTTCTTATCCTTCTCTTTCCCCGTTTTCATTTTCTCCTTGAACCAACCCCTACCGCCATCCCTCTATATCCATAAAGACCGTTCTGCGACGAGAAACCAGGGTCGCTGACCCATCATTTAGCCATCTTATTCATGTGTGTTTACCAAGGCGCAAAGTGAAGGAATGGAACCAGATCCGGACCGAGCCGTGAAGGCAAGGGAGTTTTCTATTTCGTGATCTAAGAGGGCTGCTCACACGCCCGAGCGCATCACGAACCCAACCCCGCAAGGTAGGTCCCACCTCACACCATTCTCAAACCTTTTCTCATTTGTTGGTTCTGGTCGTAAGGGCATGTACGCACAAGCGAGGGGCGTCCACACCCTGGTATCAGAGAGAGCGATCTCGGGCTGGGTCCTGTATCGGGTCCACGGGCGCGTCGAGATCGAGGGCCGACCACCCATATTTTCCAAAAATTATACAGGTGAAGTTTCCCATTTTAGTCCATGGCAGGTAATTATAGTGTCAGTGATACAACACTAAAATCCAAGGTTTCCATCCCAAGATAGCAACCCAAAACACAAAGATGTGCAAACAACCATGGTTAGTTGACACATAAGCATATTAGTATGAAAATTTGTACCTCTCAGAGAACTGGAAAACAATGCCAACCTTTTTTGATGATAATGTTTCAGGGGGTTGGTTTGGCTGCCCATCATTCCCATATTTCTGAGTACAAATGAAACCAGAGGTGGGCTTAGACAATCCAGCAAGGATCTAGGAAAATAAGACCAAAAGAAGAGTGAGCAGTGTCCATTGCATCATTCCGCATACACATAAAAACACAAACAAGGATGCATTGAGAAAGCAACCTGCAAGTGCGTAGTTTTTCCACTTCCACTCCTTCCATAGATCAAGCCCAAGCTGCAGTAGAAAGAGCATACCATTCACAAAACCACTTTTATTTCAAGAGAGCCCCTAACGCTTTCATTAAACAATTTGTGACAAGGATGTAGAGCGTTGTGTGATAGTTTGTATATTACGTCTGTCTATTGTTTTGGATCAGTCTTTTCTCAGCCATAATCTCACTATTCTTTAGCAATCAGTTGTCCATCCATAACCCATATTTCAGACTTTCATATTCATGTAAGCAGCCCATAAAGGCTATTCCTTTATTTTCCTAATCATGAGAATATGTTTTTATTATCTGTTTGTGGGCTTAACAAGGTATTTAATTGCACTAACCACAAAACCAAATCAGGCAGACTACATGGTATCCCTAGGATGTTTGAAGAAAATTTTCTAGGAAATCAAGTTTCAGAGCATATAATATTTTCAAATCATAAAATTCTATTTAATTTTCATATCTTAGGTCAAAACATAGTTACTGAGATCTCCCAACCTAGGTACTAATCAAGCACTAGGATCTTGCTCTAGTGCTCAAGGATAGGGATCTCCATGGGATCGTGATTTTTAAATTTTGGGATCTTGATCACCACATTTTAAGATCACTCCTAGGCGCTCGAAGGGGCAACAATAGGCTAAAAAGATTATTCATTTGGAACCTAATTGCGACCATATTATATACCTAACTAACGCTTTTGGATTTTGTAAAGTGTAAAATTGTAAATAAAGAAGATTGATATGCTTTTAGAGGTTCTAAAGTGGGAAATTATGAATAAAACAGATTTTATTAATAAAAAAATCAGCTCCCTTGTTTTATTCTCAATTGTCCTGATATTCCTCATCATTATATTCTTTTTATTACATTTTCTGGTATTATTGTTACATAAACTAAATCTCAAAGGAGTATAAAAATATTATTTACTACCTAAATAAAAATCAAATAGTTTTTGTTCTTTATTGAAAAAGTGTGTGATTGAAACCCAAAAACTATGGAATGATTATCAATTTATCATCTCATTATGGAAAACTCTCCTGGTTCCATTCTGCCCCCCCTCCCTTGGTCCCCCTAGTGTCATCTCTATTCCTTTGATCTCTTCCTCCAATCTTGCCAAACAATTCAGGTCATCCCTAGTGGGGGTCTTCTATCCCTAGAGAGACGACTCCAAGGGTATCGATATCTAGGCCAATGAAGGCTGGAAGGCGCCAGCCCTAAAGTGCAGACAACTCTCTAACGGGTCATTCTTGTTCTCTTTCCTTTCGTTGAGGGGGCCTCTATAGCTCTCAGAAGATCCTCAAGGGTCCATTTCAGGGGAGCCACCCTACAGCTTTCCAAATGGTCTGAAGACTGCCTTTCTTTGCCAAAAGGTCTGGCTCACAGCCACCTCCATCCCTCTCCACTCCTGATGCCTCGACACTTTCAAAGATATCAGAAATGCTTGCAGCTCCTTTGTGGAAGTTCACTGGCAATCCATGGAGAGCCTCCCGCTGGGGTCCTTACGTCTTACCTTTGATGTCCTTGACCCCCAAACCATACCACCCTTCCTTTGGCTTGAAGTCGTTGGTGCCTACGTTCAGGATTTTCTCTCTGTCTGCAGGATCCCCACCCTCTCCTCGTTTCGTTGCTCCGGTGAACTCACCTCCGACTGGCCCTACTTGCCAAATTTCGTCAGCGCTGTCTATGGACTCCCAGGAACCTTTGACAATCGTTTCCAGAAAGTGGTAGTCTCACAACCAGGCTCACGAAAACTACTTCCCTCGGAGACCTTCATTTCAAGGGGGCCAACAGTGCTTTCCCCAATAACCTGTTGGCCTCCCTCCACCACCTCCTCCTCCTCCACCACCTCTACCCCTGCCTGCATACCGCTCTGACTGCCATGAACTCGATTGCACCGACTCGGATCACCTTTTGGCTGACACATGTCGCGCTCAGGAAGTTTCAGGCATGGCCATTTCTGTCACTCAACCGCCACGTCACTTGCCTTCAATCAATGCTGCCCTGAGGCAGCCGCCCTTTGCTGCTTCTCTCGTTGTGCCTGCGTCCTTTCTGGACACCTCGGTTGTACCACCTACCCCCTCAAGCTCCACCCTCCTTCCTCGGTCTCAGGATGACGCTGACACTTGTCTTGTGCCGCCCTCATCACCTGCCACCTACGGACCTACCTCCCCCAATTCCCCTTCCAGGGCCTCTACTGTCATTGGTTTTCGTCACCCCCGTTCGACCCTGCCCACACTCATTCTCTTCGGCTCTCTGCCAACTTCGACGCTCATTCCCGTCACTAGACTCAACCTACCCTCCTTTTCGCCATCTCCTCTAATGATGGTCTCTAACACCAACCCCCTTAGAGCCTTCACCGCCCCTTCCCCTAACCACCTTTTCTCTGGCCTCGTCTTCTTCTCCCCCCAACCCTCCCCCTTCCCCTGCATCTTTTCTTTCCCCTTTTCACTAGGGACCTGCACCTGCTCCACCGTCCTCCCCTCTTATTGACTTCAGGGCTATTCCGGGTGATCCCGAAGAGACTATTAGTGATCCTCATCCTTCTTCGAACCCTGTTGAATCGCTTGGGACCACTTCGGATGACATGAACCCCCGTTTGCTCATCTCTCTTGCTCTTCCTCCTATGCTCGTCGGCATTATTGCCGACCCGCTCAATGGAGACCCCATCATCATTTCTATCCCTGTTGGACTCTCTCCTCCAATTCTCATTCACTTTCCCACTACCCCTCCTCAGCCCCCACCTCTATCACCCACCTCTTACCTCGAACCTTGCTTCTCGGGTCCACCCATCCTTGCTCTTCAACGTCCCCCTCCTCTTGCCCCTTGGGTTCGTTGTAGGCGCGAAACTCTCTTGTACCCTCCGCCCCCTCTCCAGGGGCGGCCTCACTCCCTTCTCTGCCTTTGCACACTTTACTTCTCCATCCCTCCACCCGCACCCTCCCTTTCGGTAGCTTCACCCCCAATCTCACCCTCGACCACTTCAGTGCCTACTCCATTACTGGCCTCCACCACTCCAAAAACCCCTTTGAAACCTACCCAGAACCACTCGATTTCTCAGAACCCTGAGCCTTTGCCTAGTTCACCCAGCTTGCCTTTGCCACCATCTCTAGGGGTCTCCTCTCCTCTTCCCTCTCTCTCTCTATCCACCGGAGTCTCCTCTCTTCTTCCCCCTCTTACTCTAGAAGACTTGGGCATCAACTCAGCAGCGGATCCCTTTGGTCTCACTTCAGGTATCTTCAGGCCCACTATAATATATGGGCCCCCTACTCTAGGTCTGTCAGCCTTACCGTCACCTTCAGTTGTTCCCTCGATGGTATCTTCTAAAGACTCTCTGTCCATAGACACTTTCGAGGATCCTCGCCCCCCCCCGATGGATTCAAATTATGTTAATGGCATCGATGCAGGCCAAGGCAGAATCCTCGACGCGATGCAAGTGATGGACTTCCCCCACAACGGATCCGAAGGACCATTCCTCCAATTCTTCAAAGACGACGCACAATCCAAGCAAGAAGGGCAGTGGCGAGGTCGTAAACTTGACAAGCAGCATCAACTATGATCAGTCGTCTTCCTCTAATCCCTCTATCTCTCCTCTCCTTGTTTAGGTGCCCTCCATAGGTTCTTGTCGAGACGTTCCCTTCGGAACTCTCCTCAATCTCTCACTCCTTAATGTTAATACTCTCTTGGAATGTCCTTGGGCTTAGCTTGCCCCATAAGAAGTAGGCAATCGAGGATCTATGCTTGAGACAAAACCCCACAATTTTGGCATAGACTGAAAGTAAATTACTTAACCCCACCTTGATTCAAGTCAGACAAGTGTGGGGACGCCAACCTTCTAAATGGGTAGCTCTCCCCACCGTGGGGGAATCGAGGGGCATTTGGGTGATTTGGAACCCTACAGCCCATGCCTTGGTTTTATCACATATAGTCAGGTTTTCAATAACCGTCCTACTATCTAAGATACCAGAGGGACTGCTGTGGAAATTCTCCATAGTTTACAGACCCAACCTAGACACTTACAGAACTTTGTTTTGGGATGAACTTAACCTAGTCGCCTTCCTACCTCACCCAATTTGGTGTATAGGCGGGGACTTCAAGAATCCTCTCTACTCACCCAATTCTCGGCCTGGTGGCAATCACTACCAACTCTAGTACTCGGTTGGGCAGGATTCAGAATTCAATGGAAACTTCAATTACTAAGGGCCCACCTAAAATCCTGAAGCAGGAGCCTTCCAAGGTTTCATGGACCACAAAAATAGGCCATTAAGGCCCTAGACAATCTTGAAGAATCTAGGTCTCTCATATTCTAAACTCCAGTAAAGGGGCCAACTTAAATTTCTTTACCAATCCATCCTCAAGAAAGAGTTCTTCTGGTATCAGAGGTCCAAGATCAAATGGTTGAAGGTCGGAGACCTCAATACAAGATTCTTTCATATGACCGCCAACTGCAGATGCAGAGACAATATCATATCCCACTTGTTGGTAGCGGAGAACCTTCTTTATCAACCTCTGGAAATAGAGCAAGCCATCCTCTCCTACTACAAAAATCTCTTTTTTGCTCCTTCAGGCCCCAAACCTATCATGAGGGACCTTTCTTTCCTGACGCTTCGCCCCGAGGAAGCTCACTAGTTAGCAAGACCTTTCTCGAAGCCTGAAATTTTAGCAGCCATCTCTCACTTGGATTCGGACAAAGCTCTTGGGCCTGACGGGTTCCCCATAACTCCTTTCAAACTGTTTTGGGAAACTTTTAAATAAGATTTCCTGATGTTCGTCAAAGAATTCTACTCGATGGGGGTTATTCACAGGGCTGTTAACATTATGCTCATAACCCTCATTCCTAAGGTTGAAGGAGCAACCCAGCTTATAGATTTTCACCCCATCAGCCTTGTTAACTCCACCTACAAAATCATTGCAAAAGTCTCGGCCTCTCGGCTCAAAGAGGTCCTCCCTTTAGTCATTTCTACCTCCCAGAGTGTATTCATCAAAGATCACTAGATCTTGGATGGGGCCCTGGTGGCTCACGAATGCATCCACTCTATGCACTTATTCAAAGAACCTGAAATCGTTGTTAAGCTCGATTGGGAGAAGGCATGTGATCATGTAGACTGGGATCTTCTTGAGGAAACCTATATCAGAATGGGCTTCAGTATTAGGTGGAGAACTTGGATAAAAGCGTACTACTCACATCCTCACTTCTCTATCCTCATCAACAGATCACCCAAAGGATTATTTCCCGCTTCCAAGGGTTTAAGAGAAGGGGATCCCCTTTTCCCCCTTTCTTTTTGTCATCTCAGCTGAGGTGTTCAATCAATCTATCTCAAGAATGTATGTAGCAAGACGCATGCACGGATTTAAGGTGGGACACCATGGCCCTACGGTCACCCATCTCCAATATGCGGACGATACATTAGTATTTTGCAACGCTATACCCGAAGAGATCCACAACCTCTTCCTGTTTCTCAAGTGCTTCGAATTTGTCATAGGCTTCAAAGTCAACTTTGACAAATCCAAAATAATGGGGATTAATGTAGACCCAACCACCCTCAAGGGTTTTGCTGAGTTGGGGTTGCAGGGCGAAAGATTTTCCCTCCAAATACCTTGGGTTACCTCTTTGCATAGATAAACCCAAAAAGTGGTTATGATCATTCATAGTTGACAAGGTGGACTGCAGACTAGTTGATTGGAAAGCCCGATTTCTATCTCAGGGAGGCAAACTTACTCTAGTCAAAGCAACTCTTGCAAACATTCCGGTGTATCAAATGTCTTTGTTCCATATGCATGTTTCAATCAATTCAAGGATAGAAGAGTTAATGAGAAGATTCTTCTGGTCGGAAGAGGCCTCTAACATCAGATAACACCTTATAGCATGGGATAAAATTTGTCTTCCTAAAAAATCGGGAGGGCTTGGGACTAAAAACCTCAGAAAGCAAAACTTTTCTCTTCTAGGTAAATGGTGTTGGCGTTTAACAACTTTAAGGGATCAGTTGTGGATCGACATCCTCAAGCATAAATATCGACTTCCCAACTCACCCTGGCTACCGGATTGCCAACCTACTAATAGATCCTCTGGGATATGGAGGTTGATTTGCGCGGCACACTAGTTGTTCAAATCTCGCATAAGGTTCCACCCAATAGCGGGCAGCCGTATTCTCTTCTGGAAATACCTGTGGCTAGGCCACACACCTCTCATGGACTATTTCCCTGACCTCTACTCTCTTGCTCGAGGTCAAGGAGCTACAATAGCAGAAGAGATGGTAATGGCAGGGTCTTTGCGATCATGGAATCCAGTCTTAAGAAGAACGTTAATGAGCTTGAAATCTCCCATTTTACTGAGTTGGCGGCAGAACTACAAGTCATCATCCTCTTAGCTCCTCAAGGTCCAGACCGCATTATTTGAACCCCATCAGCCTTCGGAATTTTTTCGGTATCCTCTTTCTACCAAAACTTATCACAGCCCCCTACTCTACCCGTAGCTCCAACTTCCACAGTTGCACAGTCCTGGGTCCTGGGTCTCCTTTGCCCCTCTCCCAAAGGGTGCTCACAGTTGATCAACTGCAAAGAAAAGGTATTCCTCTTCCTAACCGATGCGTATTGTGCTTGGCGGACCAAGAAACAAATGACCATCTCATTTTGCACTGCCCTATGCCTTCAATCTATGGGGGAGAATCCTTAGCCTGTTCAATATTCAGTGAATGCTTCCTGCTGAGATGCTATTTCAAAGGGGTACCCACCTCGGCCTTTATCCAAGATTGCAGTATCGTTCTTCAACATGACCACAAGCGTCCCCCCCGGGCATGGAATCTAATTGGAGACCTCCTCCACAGGGCCAACTTAAGCTTAATTTTCCCTAGAAAACCCAGGTCTGTCTGGAGCAGGAGCCAGCATCAGAGACCACTTCAGTACTACTGTGGCTTCAATTTCCAAACAGATTGTCCATGCCAACTCAATGGAGGCCGAGGCCGTAGCACTTTTGGAAGGGCTCAAGCTCATTCAAATGCTAACTCTACACTCCATAACTGTTGAGGGAGATTCCAAGAACACTATTTTTTGGGCCCCAAGGCCTTCTTCTTCACCCCGCTCCCCCCCCCCTTGGTTCCTGGAACACATTTTTGACGAGATTGACTACTTTCACAGGGATATGCTCGTCTTATGGAGACATACCTGGTGGGAAGGAAACAAGGAAGCTAATGCCCTAGCTAAAGAAGAGGCTACCATGGCTGGAAACTAGTAGAAAATTTTTTGGTTTTTGCTTTTTGTTCTTCTTTGGATTTTTGGATCAGCATCTTTTTTTGGGTTGCTGTTTCATTATTGTAACCTTCTAGAAGAAGGCTTTTTTTATTCTGCCTTTTTTATTTTACTTACTCCCCTAGAGCATCCGCCCTTGTGAATCGCCTAGGTCTTTTGCACTTCTCTCCTTCTTACGATTAAAAGTTAACATTATCAATAAATATATAAAAAATCAATCAATAAATAATTATTTTCTATTGGCCCTTTTGACTATATTTTATGGGAAATTGGATTTTTAAATTTTTTTTAAATACCTAATTTTCTTAATATTTCTATTTTTATTAATCAAATTATGGTAAGGACATGCTCCACACCTAGGGAGCTTCTAGCCTGTGACATGTCCTCACTCTCTCACCCACTACCGCTCACTCTCCCCTGCTTCCACCAACTATGGGTCACAGTTTGGCCATTGTTCATATCTGAGTATCAAGCAGATTCTCAACAGAGTTTGCACGACTGGTTGACTATCAAGTATTAACCAAGAAAAGCCCGATGAGCAGCAAGTGTAAGACCTAATACGGTGAAACTGGATGAATATCAAGTAAGATCTAATATGGTTTCTTCAAATTTCATGTGTATGCCAGAGTTCAAAGATAAGAGTTGCAGATCCGATTTAGAATTCATAGAATCCGAGAATTTTCGTAATGAGTCAGAAAAGAAAAAAATGAACTTATTCTAAAAGTGGTTGATCAGATGTAAGCAATCTCTGTTAAAAACAATGGGAAAATTAGTTTCACAGCAATGACAGCAACAAAATTGACATGTCCAAGGACATACAACTTGTTGACATATCCCTGAATTGTATCTGTTGCATCGCCTTAGCAAAGCTAAAGGACTTCAAATTGAGCCACTTTTCAATTTGAGGGAATTGAAGCTTAGCATCAAGTTATATGAGAGAATTTGCCTTGTGCTGGAACTAAGGACTATGATCTCCAACAGGATATTTAAGCTTTTGGAACAAGAAATAATTGTAAAAGTAAAATGCAGGTAAGAAATCCACCATAGGGAAAATACTAATATTAGAAAACGAGTCATTTTCTTAATGACCTTTTCTCTGGCAGAGAGAGACTAACTTCATTTAAAAGGTTGTGCTGGGTTCCAGGAGGTCGATAATTTACATCCTTGACCTTCAACAAACCAGTTCAAATGGCATATACAGTCAATATCTCAACCAAAAATATATTGATTCAAAAGAGAAATGCATAGCGATACATAATAATAGCGACACCAAGGGGTTGTTGTACACTGCACAGAATTGCAAACAGTATTATATGGCCAGTTCATTAGAGAATAGTAGAAAAACTAATAAGTGTAAGAAAACTTGGTGACTCCAACTCAGACTCGCCTAGGATACTCAAACTCAGCAAGCTGCTGAGTCCGGAACCAAAACGTCTGAGTATGGGCTTGCCAATATTTCATTACTTTTCTGTTTTGGACTGGGCCGACACTGTAACAAACCTGGCCGAATCTGTCAGACCTGGCTCAGACACAGGACCCCGCAAGTCCCAACCCGAGTACATGTTTCCCAACATTGGTTTAAAATGAACAGGTAGTGTCAATAAGGTGAAATAAATCTCAAAAGATGAAATAAAAAAATTCTAGTTCTCCACATCAAATATCTCAAATAATTCTTGCAAGGAAATATAACTTCAACAGTCAAAAGGAATCAGAACCATTTCATGAGTCTTCTTAAAAGAAAGAAAAAGTGAATGAGTTCATAAATGAAAAATTGGCATTGCACTTATCATTCAAATTAGGGAGAAACTAAAGTGCTGATAATGATGCAAATGCTGAACAGGACAACAAAAGCACATGGGAGACATGCAGATGATCAATGATGAATTTTCAATAGAATTGGAACAAATAGTGGAGTTGAAGGTCCTTAAAGCATCTAAAATAAGCGGATTTTGATGATATACACTGTGGGTAAGACTTAGAAAGGAGTTCAAGTTTTACTTAACCTTAAACTTTCTACCAAACAAGTATACTGTCTCTAGAACCACTCCCATGTCAATTGCAAGATCTGTGTATCGGATTGCACCACTAACCAGGAAATATCTTCAATGAGTGGTCCTGTGGCAATTCGGGAAGGGCAGGCATTGGCAATATCTTAAGGAATAGCATAGCTGCCACATTATTGTTTTTTTAGGGCCGTCGAGCAATGCAGCATCGACTGCAACTGATGCGAAGTTCCTCCTTGCAGAGCTCAAGCTGTTTGATCAGTCATGGGGCTCTCCATTGGCAGTTGAGAGAGACTCCAAGAATGTTATGAATTGGTCAAACAGGATGTCCACTTTTCCCTGGAGTTTGGAGCAGATTTTGGAAGAAGTCATCGAGCTTAGCGGCTTCCTACAAATATGTTTCCATCACATGGACAGAGGCCAATGCTACAGTGGCTATCCTTGCAAAAGAGGGGGCATCCCCAACCATATTTTGTAATATCCACCCACAGTAAAGGTGCTTGCTTTTTGGGTTCTTTTATGTACCTTCTCTTTCCCGTTTTGGTCTGTAACTGTAGAAGATTGACTTTTAATATAAGGAGTTACCTTCTCTTACAAATAATAACTGTGAATTCTCATCATTGTGCATAGGGTGTGGTTTGTATAAGACTGAGGCCCTAAACAATCAAAGTATGACGTACCTTGAAAAAGTGTCGAAAGATGCTAATGTTATTTTAGTATTGAATATCTTTGTGATGGCCGGAGAATCTATTTTCATCTCTAATTGTAAAATTTAAAGCTTCAAAAATAGTGTAGGTCGAGCAGATCTATGAACACTTGATAATCTTGAAAATTGACTTTCTAGAAAACGCATTACAAGATGCACATCATTTTTTTATCATGTTCATACATCTTGTGGTCGATATAATCGATCTGAGGATTTTTGGGCATCGAAAAAACCTCAGAATTTTTGAGATGTGCCTTGATTTGAATGTTTAGGGCCTCACCCTTATATAAACTTTTTCCTTATACATATAGCAAATTGGTATGGCACTCAATTTGAAAGAAATGCTAAGGTTCATACATGCATCAACATTTGTTTCTTATTCTTTGATTGTGATTCTACATATGTATTCCAAGCATCTAACATGGATATGCCATCCATTGGGGAACCATGCATCACAAAAGCAATGTTACATCAAAAGAGTGGAATATATCAAACTAGCAAAGGCTGCCAAAGGCATTGAGTTAGAAAAGATTATTAATGGCTAGAAGTCAAAAATGCTGATAAAGGCCATTGAGGTTAAAATATTAAGGCCTATTTACATAAAAAAAAGACCAATAGGACATACAATGAAGCCATGAACATGCTAAAATCTATTAATAATGACTTTACATTCTGAAAGAAGATTTGGTTATGGTGACCGGTGACTGGTGAGAAAACAAAGTTTTAGTTCCTTGGGCCATGTAAGAGCCATATGGCACAAAAAGGTAATCCAATTTCGGTAAGCCTTTATCTGAATCGTAGTTCAAAACCAAGTCGGTTCAATGAAGGCGACTGCGAAAGTCACCGAATGGGTCTCCCTGCAAAGTGCATTAATATGAGGCGTGGGATGCGAGGACTTTGTAGACGTCCGGGATGGACCGATCCTTCTGCCTATGTGAAGCAAGTGACTCCGCATGAACTTGGAGACGCAGAGCTAATGCAAATGTAGTATAGGGATGCAGGAGCTTGTTTTACTCCCGCCCCTATCTGTCCCAAAGCGACAAGTCTCTGTTCAAGATAGAGGTCTTCCAAGCAGGAATAATTTCACTTTATTCATAAAGGAATATAGAGGAGGGATATACAAGCTGGTCAGAAAACCAAGCATCTATTTGACCAAATCGGGTCTTATGTGACCGAGTTTTTTTTTTGTATCTCAATAGAACATGGTTTTCAAAGTAGTTAAAAAGGTAACAATATCATATACATGGGCCATTCCTCAAGGTGGAAATTATGTACATCGCCGTCTTCCCCAAATATTTTGCCCTCATGTAGAGCCATAGGTTAAAGCAGTATCAAATGCCTTCTATATTAGGAAGCTAAAAGCTCTATGTTTCATCAGTGTCAATTGAAAATGATTCGCCAACTAGCTTCTCTGACTCTTTTGCTATCCATCCCCGATCTTATATCACGGCTGCTCATCAGGTTTGGTTGATCTGAACCATATCTAGGTCTGGACCCTCAAAGTGGACTAAGAGATTCAAGTCGGGGCACAACGACACGGATCCGACCTGTCCAAAGCAAGTAATACATATATATACATGTCCTGGTAAGGCCTGAACGGGCGAGGTCGAGTACGGGGCCGGTTGCCCCCAACTTCCACTCCAGTTTCGTGGTATTCGTTTTCGGATAAAAAGCATGAACCAAGACATCTCGCCCATTTTAACATACCGATTTGCTTGATTTCATTCTCCAAAAAGGCTTTTAGAATTTTTTTGGTTATATCTTACCAGGAAGAGAAAATGAGGGGGAGGAGGAATATATTATTCAAAAATGAGAATCCTAAAATGCAATTCCAAGATACCAGTAAATATTACGCTGCCACAGAAAAACCCACTAAAGAGTGAAACTAATCAAAGGTATGGACAGTAGAAGGGACTCAGCTTTCAATAAGATTCCAATTTTAACAAACGAATGGGTCTTTATCTTAGAGAGAGATTTATTTGAGGATACTTCAATAAACTTTATGCAGGGAAAAGCCAAAAAAACCAGCATAACCAACTTCCAGAAACAGAGAGAAAAACATAAATCCTAGAGCAACATAGAGCTTCACAACCATTGAGAAGAAGGCCCCAAGATCACGGATAATGCCCAAAACAAGCTAGTTTTGCTAAATTTCCTATATTTCTCATCCGATAAGGAAAACAATAATTTACTCAAAAGACATATGATCAGATTTAATTCTCAATTTATTGAAATTTCTGAACCCACTGAAAAGTGAACAAGAGCAACCAAAATCAATTACTCTCATTAGAGAAGAAATTCAGAAAATAGAGAGAGAGAGAGAGACCTGCATGAGAGAGAAAGAGGGTTCCTCCGCAGAAGTGTGGGGATGTCGGAGACGGTTGAGGGGAAGGGAAGGAAAGTTTCCATAGCCAAGGTTCCTCCCTCCTTTCCCTCAATTAATTGTAGAGCAAAATGAAGAACCCTTGCATCAAAATTACCAATTTGAAATGGATGCTCAAACAGCATTTCAACTTCCCCAGGAAGACCTGGGTTGAGTAAGTGGACTATAATCGCTTGGAACTTCCAAGTTGAACTTGGAAGTATGTCATTGTGTGGGGACAATAGGGATCATAGTACGTTCGGGTTCTCACACCGTCCCATGAAGCGATGAATGGTGGAAAGAGGGGAACTCACAAAACGGATCAAGTCTCTCTCCCTCAGTTGTTGCGCACATGTTTCACCCGAGAATGACGACTGCTATGGAATGTGACATTTTCGCATTAACAATATGACATTTTCGTATATAATGAGTTGGGAGCTCATTTCATCGCCTCTAGCTCAACATATCTGAACTTGACTCGCTCATCTTTGGATAGCCCGTATGGACTGCGACTCTCATGAATTCAAGAATGGTAGCTGAACTTCTTAAGGGTAAAACGGCCTCGGCTCCATAAACCAAGGAGTATGGCTTAGCTTATGTCGTGTCTGTTTTGGTAGCATGATTGGCCTGCAAGGCTTCCGAGAGCTCTTGTAGTGTGATTGTCTCTCATAAGCCTATGCTTGGCTTGTCATCTTTGGATTATACATGGAGGAGTGTTTCTAATCAATACGAAACGGGTTGACCACATTGCGTGATAAGGTCAAAAGTGTACCATTATATGCGACGATCCTATTTGGTACCTCAATCCTGTAATGATGTAGTGAAAAACGAAATCAGGAACGTAGGTCACAAGGATGCAGCCTCCACCTATTTTGAAAAGTTGTCGGTAGCTGCCAATATGTAAAAGTGACCACTGGCTGATGATGGGGTTATTGGTTCAAAGATATCCATCCCCCTATCGGAAAATGGCCACATCATAACTATCGGAAGCAAGAGTTCAAGGGCTTGATGTATGGAGTCCCCATCTATGTAGTAAGCCTGGCATTGTTGAGTGTAGTTCATGAAGTCACTCACCATCATCGAACAATAATATCCGAGTCGCTAAGGTTTATCATAAAGCTTGGGACCCTACTAGTGCATCTCACATGCATCCTCCAACATGCACTTCTTCTTTTGCGATGCGTGCATCTTCTTCTAAGAGACATCGTAACAATAACCCATAATTAAATCTCCTGTAGAAGACGTTATTCATGATTATGAATCATGTGACACATCTCCTTAGAGTCAGCCATTCATTTAACAATAACCCAACTATAGGGCATTAACTCGGGCTTCCTCACCTCATCAAAACCTTTCAACCGGCGCACTACAAGTTTTGAGTCATCGGAAGTCTCATAGGACTTCTATGTCCATTTCGACACCAATGATGAGGGCATGATACTTAGCCTTATTATTTAAACATTTCTTTTATGAATAAAAAACATACGACAACAACCCCCACGTGTTACAATGAGAACTACTCAAGACATTTTTTTTTTTTTTCTTAAGACATACCATTAAAGAAAATTGCTAATTTGGTTCTATCGGCACACATAGAGCTTCCTCATCTGGGAGATTTTAAGTAAAAAGAAACTCTTCCTTGATCTTTCACAACCTTATGTGGGACATAGGAGATATCAAACTCCATCAAAAGCAGTGGCCGTTTAGCGAAGGATCCTAACAAATTAGGTTAGGTCTAGGGGAGGTTGAGGTAACGGCATACATGGGGATCTGTTCGTAAGATGATGAGGAAGTCGGGGATGGTGATGGGAAAGGTGTTGGGATTGGGGTCCACGACAACATACTGTATAGGCTTTCATTCATCACGGTGGCAAAGGATATTGTGATAGAGAAAAGAAGCATTGCCAAGTCATCGCTGGTTGGTTCCTTTTGACCGCTTTTAATGATTTATTTGGTCTACAAGATTGGCCAAGAAGAGCTTGGTTCATACCCTAGAGAACCAGCTATTAAAAGGCTCGTGGAAGGACGTGTATTGTTTATATTGGGAAGTGAAGGAAAACTTTTAGAGTCATTAAAGAGCCTTCTCATGGTGGACCAAGTCTTAAAAAAATGGGTCGGTGACTCAAATTGGCTATACCCATATCTATGTTGGATCGGGGAATCGGTAGATCAGATCTGAGAATCGGCAGAATCGGATATTTTTATCTCAAAAAATATTTAAAAAATCACTGTAAATCTATAAAAATAGTGTTTTTTTAGTTGCTAAAAGAATTTAGGAGTGGTGTATTATATAATTTCATTACTTTGTAAAAATATATGAATACTGAGAGGTTGTTTTTCTGTCTAGATGTCTGTATAATTATTAATTGTAATATAGTATTCTAATGTTACATCAAAATAATTTAAACATATTAGAAAATACTTTCATATTATACGATTAAAAAAATAATTTCCCATATAAAGTAAAATTAGTATCACATCAAAATATCAAATATTTATTAATTTGTTTTACTCATCCAAAATTATCACAACCTAACTAACTATAATATTATATATTTAAATTTAAATTATTGGTTTATAACTTCATATTTTATAATTATTTTATTATGCAAATAAAAACAACTCTAAAATGTCTTATAATATCATCTAATTTAAAAAATCTTAATTACAACTATAAAAAAAAACAATACATTGCATAATTTATAATATAAATAAATTAATAAAGAAAATACAAGAATTAGTTATCAATGTATAATTATTAATTATAATATAATAATAAACATGATTTAAAAATTATTGGAAAATGCTTCTGTATCATATAATTAAAAACAGAATAAAATTATTAATTTTTATAAATTAATTATATAGAATTTCTTTATATAATTTTATGTAATTAAAATTTAACTATATGTACTTTTATTTTATGTAGATTATAAAAAAGGAAAATAAATATCATTAATCTAAAAAAAATTATTTTGTAGATTATTTCATGTAGATGAATATAAGTAAGAGACAGATAAAATCAATCAAGCATAGACGAATTTGCCCTAAATGATTTATTGAAAGCTTTATTATGAAGTAGGGCTTTTGTGTTTACCCCTTCACTACTCAAAATGATTTATTCACTACAAAAAAAAAAAAAAACTCAAAATAGCTTATTAAAGACCTCTACAATTACAAGGAGCAAAATATCACCACTAAGCATCTAATGAAACAATGATGAACTTGTCCTTGGAAGGAAATGTAGAAGGTTGAAAATAATCCCATATCCAAGGATTTGGGTAGACTATTCCACTATAAAATGGTGACCTCAATGTTAGTAACAAAGCAAATATACTTATGAGTTAAGCATGATGTCAGGTGCACCCTCCTGATGGATGAGGTCAGTGTGATGTAAATGCAATACGTGGGGCCCAACCCCAACATTTTTTATAACAAAATTGGTTAACAATTACATTTCTTTGTAGCGACTCAAAGTCCATGACGTGTAGAGGATCGCCGGGTCATGATGTCATTAATCTAGCAAATCATCCGGATCTTGTTGTATTAGTGGATCCGAAACGATGCCATCGATTCCCAATCCGGATTGGGTCACCAATTTTTAAAATACCGATTAGGACATTGGAAGCTTAATATTTGCCCCCTCCTATTTTCATTTCAAGGTAGTTTCGCTCAAAGTCTAGGGTAAATTACTTTATGCTTAGAATTTAGGGGGTTTTTAGAAGATTGTCAATTTATATGAAAAGTTCTTAAATTTTGATTGGAGCATGGATATTCTTTGAGTTTTATAAGGTCTAAGGTGAAGAAAAAGTGGGTTGTAGTGTCTTTGATAAGATTCAATTAATGGTTGAAGATGAAGATGAAGTTATTTTCTTTAATATTTCACATGATAGGGGAAGTGATAAAAATCATGTTATATCTCTTTGTTGGAAAAACTGACCCAATGGCCAATCGAAAGCAAATAAATAAACGAGAACCGAGTATCATACTTGAGTGCTCGCAAAATAACTTCTAGTAAATGAGTGTGGAGATGAATTATCAACTCACGTAGGCATGTTCTACAACTACTAAAGCTGTCGAAATCTATTCTACACCGCAAATCCTAAGCGAGGTGGAAGCTTACGAATACTCCAATAAATACGGTATGAGAAGCAGTCCAAACTAGACTCTCTCACGCCTAACTCTTGCTCTTAGGGTTGGCTTTATCCTTAGAACTCGTATGGGAGCGGGATTGTGCTCTCACTCACACACACTTTCTCTCTCTCATTAGTAGCTCCCACACATTTCTCTTGTGTGTGTATTGTTGTGTGTAGAGAGCTCCACCCCTCCCCCTTTTATAGTCAGAGAAAGGCCCCCTCATTCATGTGAGAAAAAACCTCTTATAAATGGGCACCCTAATGGTGTATGGTGCATGCTATTCATGGGAGGGTAACCCCCTCATGATGAGCTCAAACCTCTCCCCACCTCCTTCTCATGAAGGAACGTAAGTCACTTCATGAAGGGGGTGTGGTCAACTTGGGTGTGCTCTCACACTAGGGATACACCTTCATATCTATATCTTTCACTCATCCCATATGTGGGAGGGGTTACATGCTCAAATGAGTATTGTCATTCATTAGTGCATTGTAAGTATTCTAAAGGAAAATGTGGTGTGCGACCTATTGGAGCGAACATTTTGTTAGATAGAACCATACCAAGTTTCCAATCAATTGGCATAGAACACCCCATCTCTCTAATTCCTGCAAAATAAAAAATTGCTCCACCTGCCCTAGACCCGATTTGACCACATCGATCTTAAGTTCTCAAGTAATCCCTCATGAGCCCAGATTAGAAGATTACTTAGCACATTCCTACACAATTACTTTCAATGTGCGCGTAATGCATATTGTTTTCTTATGGTATCAAAACAGAGTGTGATATCAAATGATCTTCCCTTACAACATACACTATTCTTTTATGAACCGACTATTCTCTCAACATGTTCCAAATGAGTCTCATACTTAACCCTGAGGAGTACATGTCAAAGTGAATGATCAAAACAAAGTTTATTAATGCAGTCTAAGGTCTATGAGGGCATCATAGGTCACCTACTTACTAGCCTCGTATAGTATAAAAGAAGAACATGGATCATCTTTTTCCACATATGTAGATCTTTTGGTCACTAATATAGCATGTGTGGTATGTATCACACGTCATGGTGGATCACATCAAATGTGTGTCAGAATCACAAAATATAGTAACAAGCTCATTAGCAGTTGTGACAATGCCCCAGTTCCTTAAGAATCTCCTCAACCAAACGGCTTATTGTGCTGCCCCAATGTATTCATATTTCATAGTGGAGAGAGTGACACACGACTACTTCTTGTTGTACCATAAGACTGCACCGCCTCCTAGCAAGAAGACATAGCCTGAAGTCAATTTACGTTCATCTAGGTTTGCTTCCCAATCAGCATCACTATATCCCCATAACTTCAAATCGGTTCCTTGAAAACATAGCATATGACTCTAGGTTTCCCGAAGATATCGAAAATCCTCTTCACTGCTTGTCAATGGCCTTGTCCTATATTACTCTGATACCAGCTAACAAGACCTACTACATAGACAATATCTGAACGCGTACAGAGCATCGATCAAACTACCAATCGCACTTGCATATGGAACACGAGACATTTTGTTCTTCTCAGCTTCTATTTGCGGGCACATGTCGAGACTAACAGTATGCTCTTTCTCAATTGGAGCATCTATGGGTTTCGAGTCTTGCATATGAAATCACTCAAAAATCCGCTGGATATATGTTTCTTGTCACATAGCAAGAAATCTTTCAAAACGATCATGATTTATCTTAATATCCAGTATGTAACTCGCATCATCCATGTCCTTCATTTCAAAATTGGAGGATAGCTACTCCTTCGTAGGAACAACTTGGTCTAGGTCATTCCCAGCTAATAAAACATCAAAAGCATATAAAGCCAGTATCTGGATGTTTTTCTTATACTCCTTAATGTATACATAATAGTATTCTTCAAACATTTTAAAACTATAAGTCATTATAGCCCTATGGAATTTGATATATCACTGTCTTGATGACTATTTGAGACCATCTATGGACTTCTTGAGCTTGCACACTTAGTGCTCAAGGCCAGGGGTTATAAAATCTTTAGGTTACCCTATATAAATCTCTTACATCAAATCACCATTTAAAAAAGCAATCTTTACATCCATTTGGAAGAGTTCCACGTCCATATGTGCGACGATTGCTAGGATTAAGTGAATCGATGTCATTCTCACCACTGGGGAGAATGTGTCATCGTAGTTTACTCCCTCAATTTATGTGAACCCTTTTGCCACTAAATGGGCTTTATACTTATCTATAGTTTCATCTACCTTCCTCTTGATTTTCAAGACCCTCTTGTTTCCAATTGATCTTCAATTAAGCGATAAATCTACAAGTTCCTAGACTTGATTTTGGTCTATGGAACTAAGCTCATCTTTTATAACAGGCATTCACTGATTCACAATAGGAGAATTCAAAGGCCTCTTGGAATGAGCTAAGCTCATCTGCATCATGTGAAATGCATATGAGACCATCTATTTCGAAATGTCTATGAGGAACTTTTCCATGTTAACTCCTGCGAAGTTCGACGTGTGATTCAATCTCAATAGGTGCCTCTAACATGGTCAATGACTCAATATGGATTATTTGCTCATTCTCAACCGATAGCTCACCCCCATTATTATTGATAATCATAAGAAAACTCCCACTATTACCCTTAAGTGGAGGAACCACCTCTGTGTTTGTCTGAGATTTAGGTTTTTTATAGAGCTCTTTAGACATACAAGGTTGCTTCGTGTTAGAGAATTTTGTCTTTATAAAATTTATATTACGAAATTATATATCCTTCATCCCGCCACCATCACATTCTTAACAAAACACATATCCATTCAAGTGCTAAGAATATCCAATAGAAATGCACTCGAGAGACCGCTTATCTAGGTTCCATGTCAACTGAGAAGGGATGAGAACGTGTGCAACCAACCTCCAAGGATGTAAATGGGAAAGATCTGACTTTTTATCCATAACTCATAAGATATCTTAAAAATGGATTTTGATGGCACTCTCCTTAAGACATATATGGCAGTAAGAAGTGCATCTCCCCAAAATAATATTGGGAGGTTGATGTAAACCATCATATACCTCACCGTGTCTAATAAATACGATTCCTTCGTTCTGTAGTACCTTTTTGTTGAGGAGTGTAAGACATCGTCTGTTGTCGATAGATTCATTTATCCTCACAATGCTTCTTAAATTAATTAGATAAGTATTCTCGCCCTCGATCAGTGCGAAGAACCTTAATTCTTCTGTCCAACTCATTTTCAACCTCTAGCATAAGACGACCAAAGCAATCTATTGCTTGTGATTTTTGCGAGATTAAGTATACATACCTGTAACGAGAATAATTATTGATTAATGTGATAAAATGACATGAACTGTTACGGGACATCTTATTAAATGGACCACAAATATCGTAATGTATTATATCTAGAAGATCGATTGCTCTCTTTGCTTTAAGAAAATGGCTTGCTGGTTGATTTTTTAGTTATACATGGTTCACAGATTGGCAAGTCTATTTTGGATAAAGGCAACAATCTTTCTTTGACTAATCAGATCATCATATCTTTTCATATATGAGCAAGCCTAGTATACCACATTATGGAGTTGTGTGTAATAGAAGAAGTGGAAACGATGAAGATCTCATATAAGTAGAAGAAAGTGAAACATTAACATCATATTTATCCAAAATAAACAGGTTATTCATAATCTAGTCATAACAGTAAAAACCAATGGTTCAAAAAGAGGATCAGTGACCCGGATCGGGCACCTTAAAAACCTATCCGAATCAACGAATCGACGATCCAAATCGGGAATCGGCTGAATCTGTCGGATTAAAGCTTCAAACAAATCCTAAAAAAATATTAAAATTCATTATAAATGTTGTTTTTTAGGAATCCAATAAGAAATGAGGTACTACATTATTAACTTTCATTGTTTTCATCAATTTTATGAATATTGAGATGTTCTTTCCATGTATGAACTTATGTTGACATTAAATTTATATCACACAAAATAAATCATAGAACTATCATGGATTAATTATATAATCATATAAGGACTACAATAAATAGTTGACTAAATCAATGAAAAATTGGCCACTAAATTCTCGAATTGGTGGAAAACCCTAATCCGCTAAAAAAATTCAAATTATTACAACCTAACTAACTATAATATTATATACCAACTATATTTTATAATTATTTTAATATATAAATAATAACAAATCCAAAATATTTTATAATATCATCTAATTTAAAATGTATTATTGACAATTGTAAGAAAAATAGTACACTACATGATTTATAATAAAAAAATTAATAAATAAAATAAAAGATTTGGTTATCAATGTAGAAATTACTAGAATGCGTACCAATTTTCTTTAATTTTTTAGGTTCTAGAATAAATTAGTGGAAGAGATTGTTAGTAGAAAGAGAGAGATTTCAAATGGCCTCATTGTATGAATCCTATCTTTAAATTAATATTACTAAATTTATGTTGAAGACTATCATGTTATAAAAATAAAAAATATAATTAGACAATTTATTCCTAGGTTGTATTAAGAAATACCTTTTATTTTTTTGGCAAGAAATACTTATTGTGTTATCTTTTATTTTTTTTAACAAGAAAAACATGGTACTTGTTGATTATCTTTTTTTTTTTTTTGACAAAAGAAGAAGATGTTGTACTATATTTTTTTTTGCTTGTTGTATTACTTTTTATTTTTTTAATCCTATTAGCTAGTACTACTTTTTTAATCCTAATTAACTAATTAATTAATTATTACTCATATAATGAAATAATACCATGATATAATAGCTTAATAGAGTTTTTTAAGCGAAAAATATAATTCCTTTGTGGCACCTTGTTCAGGTTTTTTCTAAATGATAGTTAGGTGTTTAAGAGTACCTTGCTCATTTAGAAGGTATTGCATTTTTCTATTTCACATAGAAAAATTACTACCACTCAAGTTTTCACCTTTTGTGAGATTCATGATCATATTTTTCGCTATCATTCGAAGTCAAAACAATAAAATTGTACCTATTAATATGGATGTATGATGGTTTGTTTGATCCATGATAGCACCTAGATCATCATTTTTATGCTTGTTATCTGTCTAGTTATTTAAAAAAAACTTGACCCTTAAAAGTCATGATATGAAAAGTTCTTGTGGCCACATTGAACTCTTACTTGTAATCAATACCAAGTTTATTTTTTGGATCTAGCATCTCAAATACCTCACAATTTACAAGCGATGCACTTTCTTAGATGCAATCCCACTAAAAAAAACCTTTATATTCGGCCTTAAAATGCTAAAAAATTAAGTAGGGCCTACTATTCATGGCTTAGCATCTGATGCTTATAAAAATCAGGTAGCCTTGATGCTCATGGTCTATACATAAGACTGGCAACTCCTCAGTACATAAGACCTAAATTTCTATATGGTCGGTACATAAGATTACATAGTGCACATGTCCATAGTTTTAATAAAACTGTCATGTGCACTTTACAACATCACAGGTTAACGAATCGAGCCTTCAAAAAACTAAGGCATAAACGATAATGCGGGCACAATTGGGAAAACGGTTCCACGATGACTCTGATACCAATGTTGGTATTATCCAGTCCAATGGCCGAAGTGGAAGCAAAATAAAACAATCGGGGACTGAGTATCATACCTGAGTGCTCACAAAAGAGTTTTTGGTGAATGAATATGGAGATGAATGATCAACTCACGTAGATACATTCTACAACTACTAGAGCTGCCGAAATCTATTCCACACGACAAATCTTGAGCGAGGTGGAAGCTCACGAATACTCCAACAAATATAGTATGAGAAGCAGTCCAAGCTCGACTCTCTCACGCACAACTCTATCTCTTAGGGTTGGGTCTATCCTTGAAACTTGAATAGGAGAGGTACTCTCTCACACACACACTTTCTCTCCCTCAATATGAGCTTTCACACCTCTTATACATTTCTCGTGTGTTTGTAGTCATGTGTAGAGAACTCCACCTCTCTCCCCTTTTACGGTGAGAGAAAGGCCCCCTCATTCATGTAGGAGTAACCTTCTCATGAATGGGCACCCTAATGGTGCATGATGCATGCCAATCATGGGACGGTAACCCCCTCATGAAGATGTCAAACATCTCCCCATCTCGTTCTCATGAAGTAATGTAAGTCACTTCATGAAGGGGGTGTGGTCCACTTGGGTGTGCCCTCACACTAGGCCACACCCTCATGTCTATACTCCTAAATAGATTCTAAAGGTTGAATATATTGATGATAATTACTAGGTTTAAATGCGAAGTAGGAGGAACAAAGCAAATGAAGTTTCTTCAAGTTCTGAGAATGGCATAAGCAACCAAGGGAAAAATTATGGGATGTATCCACATCTGCGTAAGAATCATTGTTCAGATCCTCATTGACTAATTGAGTCAAGGAGTTTTTCTAGTTTGGCAATATCTCAGTGAGGATCGAAGTGACAAATCTGACAACCAGTGAGCAAAGGTCGATAACATCCTTATAAATTTTGTGTACCCCAAATTCAAATTCAAATTGTGTGTTACTTGATCTTAATATAAATATAGGAAAAATCTATTATTGGAAATGGGGATATGGTTAATAATAACAATTTTGGTAAAGATTGAAGCATTACATATCTCTAATGATAAGAAGGAGCCATATTTGCATGTCTCGCATCATAAATTGGAGAATAGGGTGGATGCTTCTAGCCATGTAGAAGGTGATAGACATGTGGCATTGGGGCAAGATATGGTAAAGGATTCTTCTGCCTTAATTGGAGATTATCACCATTATTCTTTCTTGGGGAAAGGAGTATCTTGTATTTTAAGTCAATGACTCAACAACACTTTTGATAAAGGGCATTTATTGTTAAGGTATGCCTCTCATCCTTTTGCTATTGTGGCCTTTTCTTCTTTTATTATGAATATAGACTCCTTGGTTTCTCTTTCAATAGAGCGATTGTTTTTCCTTATTCAAATATGCAATGATGAGAAATCTTGAGAGGTTGATGGCATTTCAAATGGTGACAAAGAAGATGATTGAACCTAAACCCATTTACTCTCCTTCGGGAGAGAAATGACTGGAGGTTGTTGTCTTGGACAATTAGCCAGAGTAGAAGGCTGGTAAAAACTGTACTAGCTCAAATAGCTCTGGAAATATGACCCTCTTTACCCCGTGGAAAGTGGGGCATAAACTACAAGATCTTTGGAGGAAAGAGAGTAGATTCACTAGTAAGTTTGATGTATGATGATGGATAGAGTTCTATGATGTAGGGGACAATTTGAATCTAAAAGTGACACCCTTGGTTGAACTACTGAGAGTTATTGAAGGTGAAGGTTGTGGTGGTAATGGATATGAGAAAGATAGATAAGGAGATTTTCAGTTTAAAGATCCAATGGAGGATTATGGAGGACTGCTCAACAATATATGAGTGAATGAACCTTTAATAGAAGATAATATTCAGAGGTCCATTGAAGCAGCTGCTAAGATCTAAGTTGAGGAGGAGGAGAAGAGAAAGAACAAAGAAAATGTTTGGTAGGTAGCGATTAGGAGTTCTTCACGTTTTTTCTCATTCTTTAAGGGGGGAAATACTTGGGGGATTGTTGTTGTTAGTAATGAAATCTTAGATGATGATTCAGGCTTTTCTCTTCCCACGTAAATGGGTACTAAGGTGGCCATCAAATGTTGGAATCCATCTATGTAGCTATGAAGATATTAAATTCGAACATCAAGGAACTGAGAGATCATAACGGTAAACAAGAAATCCGAATGATGGTTAGGAAGAGGTTTGATAGTCTATTTTTGCAAGAAACAAAGTCATCCAGTCTGACTATTCTGTTAACTAGAACAGTATGGGGGCAAAGGTTCTTTGGAGTTTAGCGGTTTAAATACATGTGGGTCATTTGAGGTTTATGGCTTCTCAAGAATCCTACTTTCGTACCTACTGGGCAAAGGTATTGGTAGTGGTTTTTGAGGGTCATTTTCCCAATTTATGCGGAAATTTGTTAAGAGTTTATGGTCGTAATATCCCTTCTCTTAGGAGAGAATTTTTGATAATTGGCTAGTTTGCTGAACGAGTTTGATTTATCTTGTCTTTTGGGGTGGGGGCGACTCTAGTGTTACTCATTCGCCTAATAAAACTTCTTCTAACCATATATTTAATTCTTACATGAGAAAATTCAATGATTTTATCCTTTTGAATGAATTAATTGCTATCACTATTAGTGGAGCTCAATTTACTTGGATAAATAATGTTAATAATAAGTTAAACATGTCTAAGCTAGAAAGATTTCTTACCTCTAATTAATTGGAGTTGGCTTTTCCTTTAGTATGCTTAAAAGCTTTGGCCAAATTATCTTATGATCACACACCCACTTTGTTACAAACTGATAAAGATAAGAAAGACGTTAAGTCTTTTAGGCTTGAAATTGAGTTAGAAGAGAACGAAGTTTTTGAATCATTTAAACAAATATGATTGTTCTGGGATGGTACGGTTTTCGAGTATCCAAAAAATTAAATGGTTTGAAACACAAGTTGCTTGAATGGATAAAAAATACCTATAACAATATGGGGAATTTAATCAATGATACATTAAATAAAATTTAGGCTTTGGATTATCTTGAGCAGGAGGTGTTGGGTCTTGGGAAAACATAGTTTGGAAAGAATGAAACTAGATAAGAAATTGCATGAACATTTACACTTGGAAGAGGTGTATTAGAGCAAAAATCAAGAATCAAGTGGTTGCAGGAAGGAAACCTTAATACTAAATTCTTTCACTCTATTGCCAATACTTAAAGAAGATTGAATAACAATGATGAGATTCCAATTTAGGGTGTCTAGGAAGGTGATGTGGGAGGTTGGGAGCTGGTTATTGTGGAGAATTTTAGAAAGAAATTGACATCAACGTCTTGCTTTGAAGTTGATCGTGGATTTCCTTCATAACTTTATCTTCGGATCTATTTGATTTCTTAAACTGATGTTTCAAAGGCAAAGATAAAAAAAAGCAATTTTTGGTTTAGATGGGGATAAAACTTCAAGTCTAGATGGCTTTCTTTTGGTTTTCTTTTAAAGATTTTGGGATGTGGCCAAGCATGATATAATTCATATGGTTCAGGAGTTCTTTGATAGCGGAGTGATCAACAAAAATATGAACTCTACCTTTGTCTCTTCAATCCAAAAAGACAAAAATGAAAAGCCTTAATGATGATCATCCTATAAGCCTTCTTTCCAATCTACAAAATTTTTGGCATCGAGATCGAAGAGGTGCTACCAAAGATTATCAATGGCTCTTAAAATGCCGTTCACACAGGTAGTCTTTTATGGGCAACATTTTGATTATGCACAATTGTGTTCATTCACGGAAGTTAAATGATAAGCTAGGTATTTTGTATAAGTTGGATTTAGAGAAGCCTGTAATAAGGTGGAGTAGAATATTTTATTCGAAATTATGAGAGTTATGGGTTTAGATTTAGATGGAGGAAATAAATTAAAGAATGTCTCTCTAATGTGTAGTTTTCAATCTCAATCAATGATAATCCTAAAGAGGGGAATTAGAGCTAAGTATTGATCAGTTGAGAAAGAGACGGAGAATTCTTACTAATATTTGTTTGCTATGCAAGAATGATGAGGAAAAGGTATATCACCTCTCCTTAAATTGTTCTTTCTCGCACTAGTTATGATATTAAGCTATGAGTAAAATGGGAATCTCTCTAGTTCTGCCAGGTAGGTGCTCAAATATTTTGAGATTACTTTAATTTTGCATCTCTTACCTAAGATGGATAGAATTATTTGGAAGGATTTTAAATTGACAATTTGGTGGGAGACTTGGAACGAATGAAGTAAGGGGGGCTTTGATGGAGAGGCATTGGATAGGAAGGCCATAAAAGGAAGATATTTGATGATCTTTATAACTAGATAGTGATAAATAAAGATTTTTTAGTTGTTCTCCTTATGAATATGAGCAATGTGGCTAAAATGGGTGAGCAAAATTTTTTTTTTTTATGGGGTTTAATCAATTTAACGGTGAGAAATCGAGCAGCCAAGAGAAGAGGAGGAGGATATATATATATATATATATATGTCTATTATTGATGAGGAAGGAGGCCACAATGTTGGTATTGTTGATTATAATGACCACGCTTTTGGACCTTAACAACAATTTGATGATTTTGAGTAGATTAAAATTATGATTTAGTACTTTTCATTGTTTTATTATTCTTGGGTCTTTGGCTATTTTAACATGGAGTAGATATGGAGTTATGGACCTAATTGGATAATGAAATGTTATTATTATATCTTGGTTTTTTTTCTATTTAGATACTATGCATTTACATGAGTGCTCTTGCGACCTATATGATTATAGATTTGTTCATTTATAACTTATGCTCCTGTTTTTACAATTTTTCATTTGGTGATTGGTGAACATAAAATACCAGTTGTTTACGTATTTATCTTTTCATGGATGTAGAGATGTGAAATGATGAATGTGGATATTGTATCTCTGTTTTAATGATGGGTTGTCAATGTTGATGGCTTGATCATATAAGTAGTGTAAATTTTATTTTCAGATATTATGCTTGTATTAGAAAAGAATACTACATTTTTTCTCTGTTTTATTGGAACTTTTTATAATTTTTAAATGTTTTAAAATTTAAATGTATTTTTATCGAAATATGTATTCTTATTTTTTTAATATCAAAATTACCCAAATTCTTCTCTTGAATGGACAGAAGAGCCAATGTGCTTCTCTTTTCCTACCAAACTGAAGAATTCTCTAAAGCAAATTTGACAACACTAGCAGTATGTGCAGCTGACCCCTAACAATACCTAAGGAAGCTGTGTATCTTTTCTCCCTAGCTTCATCTTGAACCAGAAGAGGCACTACCTTATTAAAAAAATGAGTTCTAGAACTTAAACTATACACCATGAGATATTTGAATTAAATCCTATCAAAAGATGGAAAGCCTATTCATCCTACTAGAGCTTTGCTCGAACTATGATATTACAAAATCATTTCTTACAAGAGCAAGGAGGAATAGGTTGTACCAAAGCATTTTCTTTCCATATTGACATCATATCACTAGAATGCTAACACTCTCTTTTCTTGGTTTCATGAATTCCATCATTTTTTTCAAATGAAAAACTTGAGCTCTATTTCCTTAAGGCCCATTTGGTTCCCTTTAAATGGGACTCTTGGAGTCACATTCCACGAAAATTGACATTTTTGTGGGGAGTTCTGTTTCATCATTTTAAGTCAAATTTCAGGACATGTCAATTCCGCCCAAATATGTGGAATTGACATTTCCTGAAAATCAAAAGCTAAACGAGTAGACTTTAGTATTATAATTGTTATCAAAATCATTAATATTATTATTTGAAATATTTATTATTGAAATAGTGATCATTCAAATATATTTTTATTATAATATTATGTTATTTGTAATATTACATTATATTACTATTTTATTACTATTGAAATATTTGTATTTTATTATAATATGATAATATTATATTAATAACAATAAAATATATTATATTATTATATAATCATTATAATTAGGTGACTAATTAATTAGAACAAAGTTTGAATGATGATGATGATAATAATTAAAATTATGATATTATATAAGGGTGTGGTTTGCATAAGGTTGCAACTTTAAACATCCAATTAAGGCGCACCTCTAAATTTCTTAGGATGGCTTGAGAACCTATTTTAATCTCTAATTAGAAAATTTTAAACTCTTAAAAAAGTCCAAATCAAGTAGATCTATCAACATATGAAAAACTTGAAAATGGATGTTCCAGATAATGTGTTGCAAGATACACTATTTTGCGGACTCGACAGCTTTTTTTCCACTATATTCATACATCTCGATGTCGAGATGCACAATTAGAGGGTTTACCAATATCCAAGCAACCTTTTATAATAGATTTTGAAGTGCACCTTTAATTCAACCTTATATAAAACTTTTTCCATTATATAATACTATTACAATAATAATAATATTATAATATCACATTAATATTAATAAAATAATATTATAATATTATTTAATAATAATAATACATTATTATTATTAATATTATTACATATAAATAAATAATAATAATAATACCAGTATATAATTATTACAATTATCTGACCCCAATTAATTAGGACAAAGCTTGGATGATGATGATGTTAATTAGTATTATAATTATAATATTATATTCTACTATTATATTACTATAATATTATTATTATAATATAACAAATCTATAATATCATATTAGTAATAATAATTTAATATTATACTATTATTTAATAATAATATTTATTATAATAAATATTATTATAATATATTATAATAATTATAATAATAATACTATAATTGCTATAATAATAATGATCCTATTATATTATAATAATATTATTATAAAATATAATAATACTATAGTAACATAGTAATACTAATATTATTTAAATAAAGATAATAGTACTAGAATATTATAAACTCGGCATTTTTGAAGAGTCGACATTTACTCCTCACTTGGACAATCACTATAAAGAAGGACGTAAATAATTGTTAAGTACGATAATCACAACATTGAGAGTGAATATTTTTTTAAAAATAATGATAGAATGAAATTTTTTGAATTTCTTAAAAATACATCTTCCAAGCAATCCAAACAGTAAAGGTGCACCGTCCTGGTTTATGCCAAATGCTATTCAATCCCAATCAGCATGCACCCATCTTCCAAGAAATACCAATTCTAAGAGATATCAATTCCAGGATGCACATTTCCCCAAAAGTCCCATTTCCAAGGAACAAAACGCGGCTTAAGAGAACATTTCTTTGACGTGATGTGATGTCTCTTGAATAGAAGGATGCAGTTGGTGTAGAGGTAAAGTGCACCTTCAAATTTTATCATGGTATATAATTTTGATGTAAAATATTCTTAGGATTATTTTAAAATTTATTTTTATATCTAATTATAAAATTTTAAATTTCAAAAATAGTTAAAATCAAGTAGATCTATAAACATATAAAAATCTTGAAAATGGACGGTGTAGATAATATGTTGTAGAATGCACTATTTTTTAGACTTAAAATCTTTTTTTTTTTATAGTCGTACATCTCGATGTCGACATGATCAATTAAAGGGTTTTCCAACATTAATACGACCTTTTCCGATGGATTTTTAAGAGGCATCCGTAGTTCTACATTATAATGTATCATCCTTTTATAAACATTTTCCTTGGTAGAATTCATAAACATCAAACTGACTGCTATACGAGGCTTGATAGAATTAGAAATCCACGTACTAATTTACAGTTTGGCGCCCATTCTTTGGAACTAGAATCTTTAAGGCAAGGATTCAATTATTTCACCACTACATGCACACAGCTCGTTTTTCCACTACGATGTCACATTCTTTCATAATGTGATTAGCAAATGAAATGACATATGTTCTTCAAGCAAACATCCAAATAAGTCGCTAAATTCTAACAACCAACCACTACGATGTCACATTCCTTGAGAATATGATTAGCAAATGAAATGACATATGTTCTTCAAGCAAATATCCAAATAAGTCGACTAAATCTAAAATAACCAAGAAGTAAGTTAACACAACACTTGATTTCT
>NW_006496825.1:1390710-1423210 GCF_000471905.2 Amborella trichopoda | reverse complement strand
ATTCTTGCTTATATAAAGTGTTAACCTTATACTATTGAACTAAGGCGCATCTCAAAAACCCATTGGAAAAGGTTGTTTTGATGCTGGATCCTCATATTGATCATCTCAATCTACAGATGCGTGGCTATGTAAGGATAAAAAAAGAAATCAAATAATGAAACAATACATCGTGTAACACATTATTTAAATCATCCATTATAAAAACTAAGTGTTTAAAGATTTGTTTGGTTTGCATCATTTTTAGAGCTTTAAATTTCATAATTTGAGAGAACAATAGATTTTCATGCCATCGCAAAGATTTTCAGTACTGAAACTGTATCTTGCGGCATAATTTTGATGTGCACCTTACTTCAATAATATAAAGTGACACCTTATCTAAATCTCACCCTAAGGGGCCATTTGGATACCTGAAAATATATTGTCTGTAAAATATATTACGGGCGTAATACATTACCTGCAAATGGATTGTCACTGTTTGGATATTATTTATATGCAACTTGAGAAATATATTGCTACTATTTGGCTATGTCTGGAAGAAATATGAGAAATGTGTTACCATCCAAAAATGAAAAATATGGCTATGTTTGGCTAACATGATTAAACTTTGATTTCAACATGAAAAGTCATTGGAATAATATGATTGAAATAACATGATTTTATTGTGATAAGCTTTATGTTTATTTATTTTTTATAAAAGTCTTTCAAATGTTTCTTTACATATAATTTCAAATAAGCAATAATTTATGATACGAAAATCAAAATCTTTATAGTACAAGTTAAAAAATGAGAAGAAATTTGATTAGTAAACTATAAGGTTTGGTAATTGCAGTAGAAATTTTTGAAGCATTGGAGGAGACTAAGCGGTATCTTATTTTAATTGAACTTTACTAATATCTTATGAGGATTATGTTGTGCGAAATTTTTTATTATGATTGTGTTGTGTAATTTCTCATCGATTATCAATTATTATTTTTATTATTTTTGTTTTTATATGAGAGCTAATGGTGGGCTACCACCCAAACTGGGGATATAGGGAAGTATAAATTTTCTTATTATGATTGCAGTAGAAAATTGTCACTCATTAAGGTCTACAACTGTTCAAATCAATTTAGATTTCCTTTACTTTTACTTACCAATTATTTTAAATGGGATAGGGCGAGATGCACTCGAAAGATTTCCAAAGATTACTCATCAACCTCGTAATTTCGTGTCTTTCCATTTCCTTACTATTAAAGTGTATCCAAAGAGTGTAAATGTCATATTGCTTGTAATCTATTGTCACGTAATAGATTTCCACGTACCTAAACGGCTCCTAATTGAACATATCATGTTGTTCATGAATAAAAGAAGTTACTACATTTGGAGACTTGCTTGATGGAAGAAGACATGCAAGATGCCCTATATCTTGCAGCTCCGATACCATGATAAAAGGCTGCAAGTTGAGGAACCCTTGATGCCATGATAAAAGGTTGGAAGTTGAGGAACCCTACATCGAAAAGCCATTAGAGGGGAACCGTATTGTTACCTCTAAGGTCCTCAACCCTGTTCTTATTAATTTTTAGGGATTTTTTGCTATAAAAAAAGAGGGAAAAAGTTTATACAAGGTTGACACATTAAAATATAGAATTAAGGTGCACCTCTAAAATCTTATGAAAAAGACTATTTTGATAGTAGCAAACAATCTAATTGATCATCTCAACATCGTGATGTATAAATATGGAGAAAAAAAAGAAATTTAAAGTCTTAAAAATAATACATCCTGCTACACATGATCTAGATTGTCTATTTTCAAGATTGTTATGTATTTATAAATCTGATTGATTTGAACTATTTTTAAAATTTAAAATTTTACAGTTAGAGATAAAAAAACATTCTCACACCATCTTAAAAACTTTTGACACCAAAATTGTATCTCATAATAAAGTATGGAAATACACCTTAATCATCTTATTGTTTAAGATCGTAACCTCATGCAAACCACACCCTAAAAAAAATCACATGGAACAAACAACTAATGAGCCGGCTCAAGAACTGCTTGAGGCTTTAAAACACTAAACCTACCGATAAAAATGATTAATAAACTGGGTATTAAAACACCAAACCTACTAAAAAAAATGATCAATGAACTGTCAATGACGGATGCCTGGGCGATGTAGGGACGGCTGGTGAGTAATATTAGGTAGTAAGCAATAGCAAAATGAATATTATTAGGCATCAGCATAGTGACTCTTTCAAAGTAAAATATTGAAGTAGGAGGAATAAACAAATTGGTTACGTCTCTCTAAATTCGGAGCAAAATGAAGACAAGGGTGGGCCAGTGGGTCAGGGGACGGACCTAATTCGTTGAAAACCCTCATGTCCAAAGTCCCAGGGCTGCTTTTCCATCAAACACTTTGGCATGTGCCCCTCTCTCTCCCTACTCTGCCAATACCTCTCTCTCCCCCTATTTCCCAGTGTGCCATGACTTGCCCCAATCCAATCGGACTCCGGCAAGCAAGTCGGCGTTGTCCGAGGCTGAGTTTCTTCGAGTTAGGTGTATAACTCAGATATAGAAAGAAAAATTTAAAAATTCTAAAAAAACAATCTAAAAATAATGAATCCTCGAATGATGATCGGATATACATGCATATTGCTTTATGATCTCTTCGTATTTTATTTAGATGCATTTGACAAAAATTGGTGAGTATTTTTTGCAATAATAATTATTTTTATATTTTTTATTTTTCTTGAATTTTTTTTTAAATGTCTCAAATTGTGAATTGATGTTTTAATTTATTTTTTCTATATTTTGTGCTTATTTAACTTTTTAAAATTGTTTTATGTTTTAATTTCACTTTGAGATTGTCTACAAAGATACCATTTATCTTTTATACATGGAGGTCACAATCATTATTTTTCCTTAAATTTCATATCTAATTATAAAATTCGAAACTTCAAAAGTAGTGTAAATTGAGTAGATCTATGAACACTTGAAAATCTTGAAAATTGACTTTATGAAAGTGAATTACAAAGTGCACTATATATAAGACTTAAAATCTATTTTTTCTCATGTCCATACATATTGAGGTCGAGATGATCAATTTGACGATTTTGGGCTTCAAAACAACCTCTTTAATGAATTTTTGAGGTGCTTCCTACTTTGATTGTTTAGAGCATCCGCCTACTTTCAGTTCATCACAAAGATTTCCAATATTGAACCAGCAGCTTTCGACATTATTTGAAAGTGCACCCTACTTTGATTGTTTAGAGCATCCGCTTTTACAATCCTTTTAAATTTACTACAAGTTTTTTATTTTTTAAAATAATTTATTCTTTTAATTTGTTTAAGGTTAGAAGGCCCTGTGCTAGACTTGGCCTAAGTATCTTGTCTCTATGCCAGGGGGTAAGTCCCCGGGCAGAATCTTGGATCTTTGAACACTACTCTCTCTGTCTCCCCCGTAAATGCTGACACACTCTTGCAAAAGACAAAAAAAGAAAAAAAGAAAAGAAAAGTAAAGAAAAAAACTCTTTCCTGCGACCCACACACACTCACTCTATTACAATCTCTCTCTCGGCCCTTTACAATCTCAAAATTTTTGGTTTCTTTTGCTTAGTGAACATTATACCAACAACCAACAGCCAAAGAAAAGCCTAGTCCCCCCTCATATGCACATCTCGATGGACGGCCCGGATCACTAGCAAGTGCCAGTTACTAATAAGGGCAGTCCAAATTATCCGTGATTGCTGCAAAAGATAGGGTCATATATATTTGTTGATTTTGACACGCGTAATGTTTTACCAAAAAGTGGAAAGCCAAGACGAGATATTCTACTCGCATAGGAGCATACTTTCTATTTAGGATTAGTTTTAGAACCCCGAATTTTGGAAATATAACCTCTTTAATATAAATTAATTTTAATGAAAAATTTCTTAATTGCACCCTCTAAACACTCAAAAAAATAAAAATCTCAAAATTGAGTAGTTATCGTCCAATTTTAGAGAGTAAGATGCAAGTTTTAGAAGACTCAAATTTCATTTTTTTTTTTTCTGGAGAATAATCGTCTATTGATTTTAAGGTGGTTACTAAAATTTCATATTAAAGAAAAACGTCCCAAATATATCACAAGTAAACTATGGCCCCGTGGGACCATACTGAAACGCGTAAATCAAAACAAAATGATAATGGATAGAAGGCGTATGCGTACTTCCAAAGACCAGAACAGTTTTGGCTCTATTAGAATTAAAAAAAGAAAAGAAAAAAGGAATCATCCAAACTAAAATGAGAAAGAATTACGAATCCAGGAAGAATGAAATAAACCCTTTCTTTTTAACTAGGTTTTCAAAAGATGAAGTAACTGCTCAATTTTTAAGACATTTAGGTTGCCCATGATTTAGGGATTCCTGCAAAAGCCGCGGCATCTTTGAAATTGGGCCAAAAAAAAAAAAAAGAAAAGAAAGAAAAAGAAAAAGCAGAGTCATATTGCATTCTTATCCGTAATTTTTGGTTTCATACACAAAAAGAATCATCCGAGTATGAAAAGTGGCAAACTTTTGGCTAGATACTTTGGGCGCCACGTTGCCCAAGGATGTAGAGAGAGAAAGAGTGAAAAAAAAAAAATATTATTGTTAGGAATAAGAAATAAATGTAACGAATGTAAGTAGAGAGAAAGATTAAGATAATAATGTATAAATGGGTTAACGAATAAAGAAGAGTGGAGAGTAGGAGAAGATTATCACCGAGATAAGAAAAAGCAATAAACATAGAAACGAAACCGAAATTGAAAGAGAGGGAACACAGGAAAGTAAAAAAGATAATTCCTTACTTTGGGAATGGAATGTCTATATTTCTTTGCAGCAAAAACAAGGGATAATCGGGGCGCCTCCCTCTTTGGATTCTCCTCCCCTCGCACGCATGGCCCTTTTCCAGAGGGAAGCACTTTCTCTCTCTAAACCCACCGTAATTCTCTCTCTAAACGCCAGCCTTAATAATGCGTTATTATCATGGGTTAGACGACCCAAATAACGAAAACCAGGGCAATCTTACCCAAGACAGCTAGCTCGCAGCAGCACTCGCTTTCTACCAGCAAAGTACAGGACTTTTAGAGAGAGAGAAACTGTTAGAGAGTGAGACAGAGAGCGGGGAAGGGGGTTGCGAGGTGTTTGCCAAAATGCTCCTTCCGCTCACTCGTATTTCCCTCTGCGCACTCCTCTGTTTATCTCTCCTTAACGGTGTGACTCCCTTCAATGGCTACACACCCGTCCATGGAGTCCAGGATCCGGAAGAAGTGGTGCGAATGGTGCAAAGGTAAAGACTTTCTCTCTCTAGAACTCAAATAAGAGCATTCCATGTTTTCTCTCTCTTAAGAGGCCAGATACGAAGCTCGCATTCGGCATTCCTTATTTCCTCTCTAAACCCCAACATTTCGAATCAGCATTCCCCTGTTTTCTCTCTCTCTCTCTCTACTGTGCAAGAATAGAAGGTCGTGTGCATTTCTTGTTTTCTCTCTCTAAAACCCAAATGTGCAAGCATGAGCATTTGTCTGTTTTTTTTCTAGTGCACAAAACAGGGGACGGCTGGGTAGGGTATCAGCATTTGCCCTCTGTGTCTTGTGTTTTGATCCTCTAAAGTCTAAAACCCAATGAAAGCCAGAGCAACATTTGCATTTTCCCTCTTTTTGTTGTGTTTTTCCTGTAAAAATCCAATGAAAGCAAGGGTGAGATTCACATTTGCCCTCTTCTTCTTCTTGTTTTGTCCCTCTAAAACCCTAATGAAAGCCCGAGTAAGTTTAGCATTTTCCCTCTTTTTTCTCTATTTTCAATCTCAAAATGTGTGGATATTTTTTGGTCTTTTGCTTTTGGTGATTTTCAGAAAGATGAACGAATCCATAACCCGACGCCATCTCCAGGTCTCCGACCCCTCCTGCGCGACCGGCAACCCCATTGACGACTGCTGGAAGTGTGACCCCGACTGGGCCAACAACCGCCAGCGCCTGGCAGACTGTGGCATTGGCTTCGGCCGCGACGCCCTTGGCGGCCGCGATGGACCCATCTACATTGTCACCGATCCCTCAGACGACGACCCTGTTAATCCCGCCCCTGGCACCCTCCGCTACGGCGTCATCCAGGCCCAGCCCCTATGGATCATCTTTGCGAGAAGCATGCTCATAAAGCTCAAAGAAGAGCTGATTATGAACAGCTTCAAAACCCTGGATGGCCGAGGAGCCGACGTTCACATAGCCTTCGGCGCCTGCATCACCATCCAATACATTTCGAACGTAATCATCCACAACATCAACATACACCACTGTGTCCCAAAGGGAAACACCAATGTCCGAGACTCGCCAAACCACTATGGGTACCGCGGCAGATCCGACGGCGATGGGATCTCGATCTTTGGGGGACGACACATATGGATCGATCACTGCTCCCTCTCCTACTGCACCGACGGCCTGATCGACGCCATCATGGGATCGACTGCGATCACGATTTCGAACTCCTACTTTTCTCACCACAATGAGGTGATGCTGTTGGGGCATAGTGATTCATACACGCCGGACTCGGCAATGCAAGTGACCATTGCTTTTAACCATTTTGGGGAAGCTCTGGTTCAAAGAATGCCGAGGTGCAGGTTTGGGTACATACACATTGTCAACAATGACTTTACGCAGTGGGAGATGTATGCAATTGGAGGGAGTGCCAATCCCACCATCAATAGCCAGGGCAACCGCTACATCGCACCGTCCAACCCTAATGCCAAAGAGGTCACTACCCTCTTTCTCTCTCTACGTTTTCTTCTCCACCATTTTTTCTTCTCTCTCTCTCTCTCTCTCTATAGCTTCTCCTGTGCTTTTCCTCCGTTTGGATTTCCTTCATGTTGCTTTTCATGGACCCCAGTATTCAAGGTGAATCTCGCCCTATTCTTGTGATAATGTTTTTCAGTGTCCTATTGGTCCCACTTTTGGATGCGGGACTACTTGGCTCTTCTCCCTACCACTGTTTTTACTGCTGTGGGGCTTATTGTTATATGGATTTCTCGCTCTATAGATAGTATAAGCCAATGCATTTTTTTGGTTTGATTTGGACAGTCAATTTTCAAATTTTGGTTGATTTGGACAGCCAATTTTCAAAATTTTTTAAATTTTTATAATTAAAAATAAAAATATATTTTAAAGTTCTTATAAAGATTTTCATTATTGAAACCACAGTACTACTTGAATGTGCGTCTTACTTTGATTGTTAGAGCCTCGGCTTTGTCTATGAATTTTTGACAGTCCAAAAAAAAGTGAAAATGTGGTTGGGTAATTAGGTGACTAAGAGGGTGGATGTGGATGAGAGAAAGTGGAGCAATTGGAATTGGAGGACGGATGGGGACTTGATGGTGAATGGGGCCTTCTTTGTGCCATCGGGTCTAGGCTCCGCCTCAAAATACGAGAAGGCTTACAGTGTCGAGCCCAAGTCCGCGGCTTTCATTGACGCCCTCACCCGCAACGCCGGCGTCTTTGGCTCCTCACGGTACCAACTCTCTCTTTATATATCTTGTTTTTTCTCTCTACCGTTTCTATATCCTCTCTTTTTAGGGAAAGTGCTCTAAAAAATATCTCAAAAACTCTTTGTATGCTATGAGATCATTTGGTACGAGATGATTACAATCACTCCTAATCACATCAAATTTTTGAACGGTAGTGTTCCAAAGTTCAAAATTTAGATTTTTATTTTGAATAAAATCATTTAGATTTCTAGTTGGTTCCCAAAATTTCCAAAAATAATTCCTCTCAAGTTGATCTTCTGCCCTCTGGAGTAAGTGCACAGTATATGCTCCCGTGGGAGCATAATACACTTGCCAGGAAAAAGATATTTCGTTTTGGGGTTCTCATGGCTTGCCTTTATTCTTTGGACGTCCAACCTTTTGACCTACTTTGAGCAACGTGACAACAAATCCCAACTGTGCCTTGTCAATACTGTACGGTGTGGAGGTGGTGCTAGAGTTTTATAGGAATCACAGGTGCGAGTATCGATTATACTTGTTTTTTGCTTCTTTGGTGGTGGGCGAGATAGATTGTTTTTACTGTACATTCTCTTAAGGACCTGGATTCTAGGTGGCCAAGCCCGCATATGTAGAAATGCGGGCCTTTTAATAAATCTATTTTTGAGATGGGTTTTAAGACTTAATTTTTAAGAACATGTAATTTCTAACATAGAGATCATGAATATGAAAAATTAAATAAATTTTAAAAACTAAAAATAATAATTCTAGTAAGAAAACATTTAGACAGGTAGTTTCTATTGTTTTTATGATGGAACACCTATTTGCATCTATTTTTAAGATGGATGTTTTACACCTTCTGGATTGCATAGGTAGAAATGCGGTCCTGCTCGGATGAATCAATTTCCCTTCTCTTAATTATTTTAAAAAGATAAGAGTTCACTCGAGGCTTAATTTTAGTTTAGGGAAAGGTTTCTATACTTCTCCTATTGTACAGAAGTTCTATACTTCCACCCCCGAACTTGGGTTTTCTCCTCAAATTTGGGTTTTCTACAGCTTGCTAGTAAAGGATGAAGGACCAACACGTTGCAGCCATTTGTTCTGGGCATCTGAAGAATCAGAGAGTGTTAGGAAATTGTAGTAAACCCAAGTGCTAGGTTTATTTCTTTGTAATGTGGAGTACATTAAGTATATGCGGAGTAGCATACCAAAACCCGTGTAGATGATGTTACACATCATGTTGGTGATGTCATTGTCCACTATAGCTAATAAATATTTTTGTTTAAATTAAAAAATTTTCCTTTACATAAAAGTAATAGAAAAAGTTTAAATAAGGTTGCAAACTTAAAATGTAGAATTACAGATGCACCTCAAAAATCCATTGAAAAAGGTTGTGTTAATGTTGAAAACCTTCTAATTGATCATCTAGACATTGAGATGTATGAATATGAAAAAAGAAGTAGATTTTGAGTCCCAAAAATAGCGCATCTTGCAACACATTATCTAGACCGTTCATTTTCAAGATTTTCATATGTTTACAGATCTACTTGATTTTAACTATTTTTGGAGGTTAAGATTTTATAATTAAATATGAAAATAGATTTTCAGATAATCCTAAGAATTTTTTAAACCAAAATTATATGTTATGATAAAATTTGGAGGTATGCCTTAATTGGATTGTTTAAGGTTGCAAAGATATAGAAACCACACCCATAAGAGGCTCTAAACAATCAAATTAGAGCCTATCACAAAAATTTCACTAGAAGATGTTGTTTTGATGCCCAAATATCATCAAATTGATCATCTGGGCATCAAGATGCATGACATGATAAAAAAAATGGATTTCAAATTTTAGAAATAGTTTATTTTGTAATGCATTTTTGGACCGTCAATTTTCAAAAGTTTCAAAGTTTTATAGATCTTTGGATCTATACTATTTTTGAAGCTTTAAACCTTATAAATAAAGATAAAATATATTTTAAGGCCATCACAAAGATTTTCAGTATTGAACCACATTTCTCGACACTATTTGAAGGTGCGCTTTACTTTGATTGTTTATAGCCTCGGCTCTATGCAAACCCAAGGCACCTTTACTTAAAATACCTCTAGAGACAAAGTTACTGTATAATAGGACAAGGGTATCCAGTGTTAAAAAATGTTGAGGTCATTGAATATATACCCATGTGTAGAAAGACTAATTTTTCTCTTTTGTTTTATTTTGTTTTATTTTTTATTTATTTTTATTTATTTTTTAACAAATGCACTTAATTAGCCAACCTCCCCTTGTGAGAAAATAAAATTCTGATAATATGTCAACTGTCCAAAAACACCTTGCTCTCTCTCTTTTATGTAATTAGTGGTGTTGGTTTTAACAGGGACACCAGCACGAGCGTAATATATCCTGGTGGGAACAACGGTGTGGTCACGGGTGGCGGTGCGGGTGCGGGTGCGGGTGCGGGTGCGGGTGCTGGTGCAGGGATGGGTGATACTGGCGGAGGATATGGTGGGTACCCGGGAATGGTTTTCACCGGCCGCGGCGCACCGCCCTTACATCCCCCTCTCCATTTTTTGCCATTCTTCTTTTTAATGCTATTGAAGTTATGCACACTACTATTACATACTTGAAAAATGTGTAATGGTCAGTTATCCATTGATGCCAAGTTGGAAGGGTAAGGGCTCCTTTTTTGAAATTCAAGCCCTTCTACCTTTCTCTCTCTAACCCCCTTTTGTTTTTGCTGCTCTCTCGCTCTCCACTTATTTATATTCCACGTCCCTTTCAAGGCTTTTCTCTTTCATCAATGCCTTCAGGACCCGACGCTTTTCCACATTGCATGTGCCCTTGCTGGATTATGCAAATCTTAAGATTTAGATCTACAAGAGAAACTATTGGCTACCAAGGGTTTGTTTTCCCTCTCTCAGGTAAGTTTGGAAGCGGGCCGGGCCTGGCCCATGCAATGGGCCTGGCCTGTTAGTTGGGCCACTCCTAGTCCCCATAGGGCCGGCACAGGCCCCGATCTAATCGGGCCAAAAAAGCACTGGTCTAGGTCTGACCCTTTGCCAAAATGGGCTAGCCTAGGCCCAGGCCCGCCTTCGATCCATGGTTGCCTGGCCCTAGGCTTGGTTCTCAGGCTATATTTCATGGACCACCCAGGCCCACCCGTACCCAATAGAGATGTTATAGATTTTGGTAGCGAATGTCCCTAGCAAGTAGGGGTGGCAATGTTTCGAGTGTGGATTGGATCCAGCCTGACCTAGATCCAGACCTGAATAGTATTTGTTGCATATGATGTTATCCAAAATCACCAATATAAAAAAATCTCATATTATGTGAGATGAGATTGATATTGATATGTTTAATAAAGAAAATAGAAACCCAAAAAAGATTAAGATTCTTGGTTTTTGAGGTATATGTAACATCTATAAGAAATTTCTTATTTAATCTGGATTCTTAACCTTATATATATGAGATGGTAGATGAAAGAACATGTGTGCCATATTTGAGTCACCATATGATAAAGGCAATAGAAATCCAAAAAATGATTAGGACTCTTGCATATATATTTTGGTTTTTTAGGTATATGTAACATCTATAGGAAATTTCTTATTTAGTCTTATATATATAGGATGGTAGATGAAAGAATATGTGTGCTCTATTTGAGTCACCATATAAGAAATGTGGCTTCTCTTTAGAGAAAAGAGCTTCCCATAGAGAAAAATATTGTGATGGCCTCCTGTACACTCTTGAAGATTGACAGACGTATTTTCCATGGAGATTTTAGGTAGTTTTTCCTTTTAGTTATAGGCAAAATCAGTTTCTCGTTGCTTTGGCAGCTTTATCTGGTATTGTCGGTAATGGTTGTCAGAAATAAAGAGAATGAAGAGTAACATGCAATGTTGGTCAGGAGGGTGGTTTAAAAAGTTTGCTTGACTGGGTTTTATCGATAATTAGAGAGGTAAATCTATATCTCAAAATCTATGATGTAACTTTCGTTGGTATAGTAGATTCTAGTTTGTCGTGCCCGTGGATATAACCCTCTTGGGGTGAACTACATAAATTCTAGTGTTCCCTTTTACTATAATTTCATTCGTGCTTTATTTTTTTCTTGCGAAAACAAAATTGACCTATTGGGTTTAAAGCTTCCGAGCACAACAGTATTTGGGTCCAAAATTGGACCCATACTTGGATCCGTTGGGTCTTGGATTTGGTCAGATCCATTGCCACCCTATGACTATGAGCTTCTTGTTTTTTTTTGCTAATAATACTGTAAGTGTTGCCAATATTATGACAATATGAACAATTAACATGTGCCTAAAGACATATACCCTATGACTACTGGTATGGGTCGGGTCCGACTGGACCTGGAACCAGACCCAAATATTATTCGGGTTCAAAATTTTGACCTATACCTGGACCTGAGGTCTGGTCTACCCGTCGGGTCTAGGGTCTAGTCAGATCCATTGCCACCCCTACTAGCTGGTCGCTTCCCCATGTACTCTCTCCTATCTAGCAGCGCTGCAAGGTTTGAAAATTCTAAAGGAGAAGAGACTGCAGCAACCATGTATTGTAGAAAGGGACTCTATGGATGTTATTAATTGGTGTAATAACATTTCAAGGCCTCCGTGGAGGCTTAGATTGGCATGGCTGGCTTTGATGGAGATTGAGAATGGTCTTTGCGTAATCTATAGACATATGTATAGAGAGGCTAATGAAGTGGCAGATTCTTGTGTTAAGAAAGGAGTCACCTTGCATTCTCTTCAGATTTCGGATGCTCTATTTTCTCAATCACTTTGTAATTCAATCTTTATCGATAAAACTTCATAACATTGTCAAAAAAAGGCAAAAAAAAAAAAAAAAAAAAAGAAAAGAAAAGAAAAAGAAGAAGAAGAAAGTAGTAGCCGAGTTGTTTCAATTGGGAATGGATTTGGGGTTCAAGTGGTGGTTATATGAGGGGTTGGCGGATAAAAATGAATGACTCTTGACAATTGAGTTAGCTGGGTCCAAATAGGTCAAGTCGGCCTTTTCTGTCTCTCTCTTACTTTGAATAGTAGAGGAAGAGAGAATCTTAACTGCTTTCATGGATCCAACTTGATTTGGAACCGTCGCCGACCGCATCCAATAATTTACACACCCTCTCTCCTTCTCTTTCTCTCTCCTCGTAATCCACCGTCCCCACGACAAGTTTTATATGGCCGCTGGTCGTTAACTATTAAGACAAAAGCTGAAGGTTAATTTCACTTTTTAATCCATTTTAATACTGTTTTTTTTTAAAAAAATTTTTTAAAATTTTTTATTTATGATATTATTTACTTTTTATTGATAATGTTTGATAATGGAAAAGAAACAATATTAGATCAAAACTCTGCAATATTTTATGGGTGTTTTTTGTCCATAGGATCATGACAACAATAAGGTCATTCTCGCATCCAATTAATTGGGCGGTGATGGAGGCTGAGAGAGGGTCCAATCAAACATGGCAATAATTTAGCTACAAACCCTCCCGCATATATACTATGCTCCTACGGGAGCGTATTATGCATCTACACCTTTTTTTAGTCTAAGATTTTGGGAACCACATAGGAAGTACTAGATGATTATTATTAAAATAAAAAATTTGAATTTTGTGAGATCTAGCCGTTCACAATCTCTATTCGATATTGAGGCATTATTAACTTTAGTACAAAAGGAGTTTATTTCAAAATTTTTATTTATTTTTCCTGAAATTAGTATATGGGTTCCTCAAAATTTTAGATCTAAACTTTCACGGGACTAGGAAATCTGTTGGGTTCAATCACCATTCCACACATTGTTTGGATGGTCACGACCTTATGATTGAACCACAATCATAATAATAGATCATGGTATGTTTTTACGATAACACTACCCCACTTTCTCACAAGAGAGAAAGAGTGAGGGCAACTTGGGTGGGGGCCAATGATCCCATTGAAAATGGAGAAAGGGCCAAACTGCCAAGGCTCCTACATGGGAATTTTGCCCTGCCAATAAGGGACAAGGTTTCTTTCATCTCATCAATGAGGGGAGGAAAGACATGTCCTTCCCAAAAGAAAGAGAGAGAGAATCTTTAGCAGAAAAACTTGAAGAATTAAATAAGGAAAACAGGTCGCAAAGCTAAAGGGTAGATCACATCACACCTACATTAATAATGTATCACAACACACACCCAACCCTTAAATCCCATTCCTTGTGGAATTCTTCCATATCTCGAAAAGGGTTAGTAGAGTCTTGCTTAACATTCTTCTCGTATGCATGATTGCGCCCGTAACATTTCTCAATTAGAGAGAACACACTTGTCAGGATTAGTAATGAGATCTTACAATGGGTATTTCCTATACCAGGCTGCTCATGGGTACGACACTGATAGTATTTCTATTTCGAAATATAAGCTTCAAAGGTGGTCAAATACCTCTCTTCTTTCGGGGAGCAAAATAAATCACGGGTTCAACTTTACCCAAAGGATTTAAAAGAAAAAAGAAAATGGAGAAAACAAAAAGGAAGTGGTTTGATTTTCACCATGGTATAGCAAAACATGGGAAAAAGACATCCCTTGGTAAATTGTGAATAAAGTGTATCTCCATTAATCTTAGAAGCCACAACAGGGATCAAAAGTGGTTAATCTTGGTGACACACCTCCAAATCTCCAAATCATATATTAAATTTCACCTAAGGCTAAAGTCTCAATTATCACCTTTTTTCTCCTTGTGATAAGACTCAGTGTGCATCAGAGATGGCCATAAATTTAGGGCAAAAGAGTCTTCTCTTTTGGCCTGGTAATTGGATCGGGTGGTTAGTCGGTCGATTTGACATAGATTCACATTCAGATCTAACTTCTATATCTCGTGGGTCGTCTTTTGGACCCTAATATCTGGCCGGACCGGGACTGGTTGGGTTTGGGTCTGGATAGAACCTGTTTACACCCTTATTCTGGATGAGAGGGATGGTTATGACGATGATGATCTATTTCCAACTTGAAAAGAGTGGGGATCCACCCATTATCACTGCCCTCTAAATCAACAATGTTCTTAACAATATCTATTTATTCATTTTCCAATGCATATCCACTTCGAAATGGGAGATGATTGCCATTATTTTGTTTGTCCCAAATTCTCATTATATCTTCTAACTCATAATTATGAAGTGCCCATCTTTATTATCAATGGGGCCTCAAATTCATTTGTGATCTTACTTGGTTAGAAGAAATTGAGGCATCTTTCATCATTTTATCCATGTGCCAAACATTCCAACTTTTAAACACAAGTTCATATGTTATTACGAAAGAAAACGTTTATATAAGGATGCTACCTTATAATATAGAACTACGGGTGCCCGTAAAAAATCCATCGGAAAATGTAGTTTTAATGTTGAAAAACCCTTTGATTGATCATCTTGACCTCGAGATGTATGGCTATGAAAAATAAAAAGATTGAAAGTCTCAAAAATATTGCATTTTACAACATATTATCTACACAGTCTATTTTCAAGATTTTCATATGTTTATAGATCTACTTGATTTTAACCATTTTTGAAATTTTATAATTAGAGATAAACATAGATTTTGAGATAATCCTAATAACATTTTACATCAAAATTATATACCATGATAAAATTTGAAGGGCACCGTACCTCTACACCTACGGAGGTGTCTGTATGCCAACTGCACCTAGGAATGACCATCAGATGGCACTTCATTAGGGAAATAACACTCCCTTAAAAAGTAAAAAAATTGAATTGGGCAAGTTTTGACGCCATGCTTTGGGTTGTCCTTAGGCTTTTTGGTCCAATGAAAGGAGCTCAAGGATTCTACCATTGAAGTTTTGTCATAATAGCAAACAAAGATGAACTACCATTTTTTCTCACTTAGTTAAATTATAAAGAAATCATTTCTTTTGAACAATAATTTTATTGATTCAGCGGTGAATACAAATCAATTATAGACATGAAAGAAGTCTTCTGGAATAAATAATTCCTGCATATATACTCCCTGCGTAGGAAGTTTTTCCCTGCTTAGAAAGTTTTCTGCTATGTCATTTGTTTCTCTATAAACATGTACAGAAAGGATCTCGACTGAATCACAAATATCCATGATGTCTAACCAGCTAGATCAAGACCACAACACTTTTTGCGCCTTTTTACACTAAGAAATAGCATTTAGTGAATCCCCCTCCACTAACAACCTTTCTCCAATCCCCTTGTCCAGAAATATCTTCACACCCTGCAAAAGAGAAAAATACTATGCCTAATTTGGCATAGTATGCCACACAGTCTAGAATAACAAAAGATGACATTCCCATCTAGATCCTTAAGCACTCCTCTAGTTCATTTGTTTTGAGCAATTAACAACGATCTTCATTGATGAAGGAAAAGAAACCATACGACAAAGTAAAAAGAAAGACAACTAGGAAAAAGAGGAAAAAAGAAAGGGGTGAGGCAAGAGTTGGTGGATAGAGGTCATCCACAAATCAAACAGCTACATCACCTCTAGAAAGGGTGAGGCATTCGTATCTCCATTCCTCTCCTAATTGATGTGGACAAACAAACTTTCCTACCTGTAAAGGTTGATGTGATCTCTAATCTGAGTTCATTACCAAAGTGTAGCAGCATGATCTAAGCACTAATTAATAACATTAAGAGAATCTCCTTTGATAACCACTCTATGAAAGATTTCCGCTATTCTGCTGATATCATAAAAAGGGCTTATAGTTCGGCTTCCTTGGTTGTGTAAGAGTGAAAGTTTCCATGATAAGTCCATATGGTATTACCATATTGTCCCTGAGATGACCGCCATAGCTTGCCACCTGCTCGTTCTCCCTAACACCGCCATCAAAATTAAGCTTGACCCACCCACTTGGTGGAGGGAACTACCGACTATCCTTGATGATTCTCCTTTTCTTAAACTTCAAAAGCTCATTGTGGTGTGAACCAAAAAACCTTTTTTGAGTATGCATAAAAGGTGAATGAGCATGGGCCCATCCAACAATAGTTTTCAAAATGGAGGGGGTAAGATAATCAGCACTTCTTGCTTTACCTTCAAAACTTCTAGCATTCCTCTCCTTCCAAATTGTCCAAAGAACTGCAGCCACACATATGTGCCATAAAACCAGGCCCCATTTTGAGAAGGGAGGCGACCACTCATGCTAAAAAACACACCTAATTTGACAAGGCATCACCCAATATCATTTACATTTAGACAGAAGTCGATCCCAAATCTGTGAAGCAAAAGGACATGTGAGGAAAATGTGTGAAGCGTTTTCCGTATCTTGTTTTCATATAGAATGCACACATTGATAATGGGAACTCCCCTAATGCACAACTGATCAATTGTTAAAATACGCAACCAACTAAGAAGCCATATGAAGGCTCTCACTTTGAGGGGAGCCTTACATTTCAACACCTTTGAGGAAAAAGAGTTGTGGAATAAATTTGTCCACCAACAACAAGTTATACAATGATTTCACAGAGAAGACACCACTAGGCTCCAATTCCCAAATCACATTGTTCCATCTAACTGATGCAAAGTAGAAATCATAAAGTTGGCTTGTCAGATGAAAGAACCATTGCTCAACAACCTGGCCCACCTTTCGAGTATTCAACCTCAGATTTCAAAAAACATAGTGTCCCTGCACTTGGACAATGTCACTTTGGCAGTCTTATTGAGTGGATTTGAAGAAAAGTTCTAGGTACTGAAGCTTTAAAGAGCAACAACCTATCCACTTAAAATTCCATAACTATATCGAAGTCATTTCCAACCAAAATCCTACTATAAGCAACGAACAACAATCTTATTGAATTTATGTCCTCCAAACAGAGGATGACTGCATCCATTTGTTAGCTTCTAACGGATTAGATAGCACTGATCCTATCCATATTTAGAGGTAATAACCTGAAGCCATAACTGCGAATGTGATGATGTGGCCCTCCACCACCATTTAGTGAGGAGAGCGTCATTAACTGCTCGTAGTTTCCTAATCACCAAGCCTCCCCTCCTTTTTGGGCAAACAAACAACCTGCCAATTAATAAGATCAGATTTTTTTTTATCTTGAGATACACTCCACAAAAAGCTCTTCATCATTCTCTCAAGAATCTTGATAACAAATTGAGGGGCTCGGAACAAAGAGAATAAGTAAACAGGATGGTTAGCCATAGTAGAATTGATGAGAGTAGCTCTACCCTCTAAGGACAGATACCTACAATTCCAACTATCAAGTTTGCACTAAAATCTCTATATGATAAGATTCCACTGGGCTCTAGATTGACGACCATCTGTGAGAGGAATCCTCAAGTAGTTTGTAGAAAGATAGTCAACTTTGCATTGCAACCAAAAGGCCAATTAGAGAACTCAATCTCAGAATAAGTAATACCCATTAGCGAAGTTTTACGCAAATTGAGCCAAGTGATGGGATCTGAGTAAAATCCCCTTCAACCATCAATAAAGTATCATTAACATATTGTAGATGGGTTATAAAGGGACCACCAGTAGAAGAGGGTAAACCTATAATCAAATTACTATCAACAACCCCTGCAAGCATTAGGCTAAAAGACTCATCCACAATCATATAAAGAAAATATGTGAGCGGGTCTCCTTGGCACAGACCTCTTGAGCCTTGAAATAACCTCAAGCTTTGCCATCTATAAAAATAGAAAAGTGGGAAGAAGATAGGTAACCCTTAATCCATGTCCTCCACCTTAAAATAAACCCCATAAGATCTATTTACTTTATCAAAATAATCCCATTCTACTCTATCATAGACCTTCTCTAAATCAATTTTCAACAAGAAGCCCTTTTTTTCCTTGACTGTGAACCGAATAGATAAACTTTTGTGCTACCAAAATATCATCCATAATTTACCGACCTTTAACAAAAGTTGATTGAGACCCTTGAATCACCTCACCCACAACTTTCTTGAGTCTATTGGCAAGGACCTTTGCAAGGACCTTATATGAGGATGAGAACATACTAATAGGCCTAATATCCTGAAGAGTCTCCATGTGTTGCCTTTGAGAATAAGAGTAATAAACATGGAATTTAGGGCCTTGGGAACCGCACCATCATTAAAAAATTATAGAAAAAACAAAAGATAGTCCCTTTTGAGAATGTCCCAGTATTCTTGGAAAAAGGCCATCGAAAACCCATCAGGTCTCGGTGCCTTGTCTCTAGAGAGGCTAAAAACTGCTACCTCAATTTCCTCCATAAAAAAAGGTTTCTTGAGATCCAATGCACTTTCTGCAGTGAGTCTCTTAAAAGGAAACTGGTCGATGGAACAGTCAATTCTCGGCTCAGTATTGAAGGCATCTTGAAAAACATAAACAATAATATTTTGAGTTCCTAAAGAATCATATTGTACCACTCCGACGATTTGAATAGAGGAAATGTTATTGGACCTTCTGCGAGAATTAGCTATAGCATGGAAATATTTGGAATATTATCACCTTCCTTAATCCATTTAGATTTAGACTGCTGAAACCAATAAATCTCCTCCTCGTTAAGAAGATCGTATAAAGCAAGCTTCAGACTTTCCCTTTGTGCCAAATGATCATCATCCAGACCCCCTTGATTTTGTTCCAATTGGTTAAGGTTATCCAAATAATTAGATACCTCGACAATTCTGCCATTCAAATTTCTAAACTTAGATTTTGCCCAAAGTTTAATGAGAATGAGTAACTACAGCTAGTAGGAGCTATATGTGTTTCATAATTTTATGTTTTTGGGCAATTCTAAAGCCAAACCACCCATTAATGGTTGAGTTAGTTCAAACAAAATGAACTTCATGTCACAGAAACGACTCACTCATCCAAAAGAGTTCAAAATGAAAAGGTGGTAGTCCAAAATATGCCACTACCGTGTCAAGCAAAATAGGGACATGGTCAGAGGTCCATTAGGGGAGCGCTTTGATGAAGACCTTTGGAAAATCATTTTCCCAATCATGCGAGACCAGGAATTTGTCCAATTTGGACAAAAAGGGGTTCAAGACTGAATTATTAGACCATGTAAATGGGGTGCCCAAATGGACAAGTCAAGAAGGCCATTTGAAGAGATAAAGTTGTCAAACAACATCATTAAATAGTTAAAACCATGACCATTGTTGGACTTAGAAGGACCCCTGGTTTGGTTAAAGTAACCAGTAATACAACACAAATCATTAACAAGAGACAAAGCTATACAAAAGTCTAAAAAAAAAGAAGCTTTTTCACCAACCGCATTAGGCCCATATACATTCATCACACAAAAATGGTTCCAAAAAGAAGTAAAAGGTCCTAGGTAATAAAATCCAACAGAAGCTCCATTAGAAGGAGCAAAAAAAAAAGCCATGGCTCCTATGCCCCAAAAGCTCTACACATCCGACACACCAAGGGAAGACAACTTTGTCTCTTGGAGAAGCAAAATGTGCGGTTTGTTTGGATGCACCAACAGTCTAAGAGCTCTTATTTTTCTCAAATCTCCTTGTCTCATGATGTTCCACAAGTAGATCCTCATTTAGGATGGAAATCATTCCCACCCTTGGTGATCTCCAAGGGCCAGCAGTAAGTGGGTCGAACAGCAAATCCGCAGCAAGCCGCTTGGCCAAATTCTGGCATCCTCTCCTCCTCCTAGGTGCAGGGTTCCAATTAAGCTCACCAATCCCTATGGCTTCTTCGACCACCACAATGGACCCTGTATATTCCACCTTCATAGCTTTCAATATTTTAGCCACCTTGCCCTAGACCTCCACTCTTTTGTATGATTTTTTGGACCATTTTCGAGAGCAAGGCGAAAGGTCCTCTTCCGAGGAGTATGAGGATTCGGTAACCAAAATGAGCAGGGTGCCTGGGCGGGAGGCCAACATCAAAGCACAAGGGAGATGCTCCGGAGTAGCAATCAAAGAAGGAACTTTGTTAGACAAATGCCCCCAATTGACCTCAAGTTTCCATTGAGCAAAGTTCTTTACAGGCCAATTTGGAAGTGTTGGAAAGGAATCGGCTCCTGGAGCAGTATCGGTTGGTTCTTGGCCTCTAGAATGGTAACCGTCTGGGCTTCCATGGCACGGGAAACGGCATCGATGATAGGACAAGGCAAAAGGAAAACTAAGGAGGAAAACCTAGAGAAGGCTCTTCCCAACCTTACTATTTTCTTTCTCAAGAACTCCCATCAAAATTTAACTTAAACACAACCCACAGAAGGAGGAATCCATCTTCCTTTAGGTCTAACTTTTAAAGAAATCGGATTAGTTACCTTTTCCATATTTATAAAAACTCCCACTTTTGAAACACCCAGTCCATTGTTGGAGACAGAAAATAACTCCAGACTATATGTAAAATCTTATCTTTAGTCAACCTACCACTCAAGATAATGCCATCAAAGTTTATTCTATTTCTCTTCTTCCATAACTCCCATAGGCTAGCTGTTTGAAAAACTTTCCAGATTAACCTCTTGTTTTTAGGCAGTCCAGGTAAATTCAAATGCCCAATAATGTTCATATGGTCCCTTAGTATAACAACAATGACATCCCCACTAAATTGAATGCTCATTCCTAAATATTCGAAGCAAAAGTGTAATGTAAAAAGAAATGATCTCTTGTTTCCTGATTCCCCCACACATTAAGCAAACATAAACCAAAAATTTTCCTCTCTTTCTTAAATTATCATTAGTCAAAGTTCTACCTTGCATTGCAATCCACAAGAAAGCTTTTACTTTGTGAGTAATGGGCCACTTCCACACCTTCTTGAGCATAAGTTGCACCAATGGGCATGATCATGAAACAATAACCAATATACAAATTCCCTCATTTCCATCCTCCCACACTATTCATCATCTGCACCTTCAGAAAGATAGATACCTTACTAGTTCCTTCAAAAGTCCAGTACGTTGAGAGGTAACGACCTCTGGGACCCTATTATATACAAAATTAATATTCCCTATCCTTTTTGAGCCAACTAGCTGAGATAACTCATTTAACTTTAGTGGTTGGCTAAGGTACTCTAGCAACAAGCTTAGGATAACATATCCTCAGTGGCCTGTCCCCTAACCATTTTCTAAACCAAAATGGCACACAATCTACATTCCTAACTACCAACCTAAAGTTTGTCACTACAAAAGTTTCACCCCATGAAATCCCTCCCCACAGATAAGAAAGTTGGCTACCTCCCCTACTACAACATATGAACCGAGAATGCCAATCCATCCCATACTTTGCCACCAAAACACCAAAACTTGTTTCCTGAGCTGATCCTTACCCTCACATCATCTCCACTACTGTTTGGCTAATAAGGCTTCATTCATAATTTTAATTTTCTAATGCTTAAACCCTTCTTTTTTAGGAGTGCATACTTTATCCCAACTTACAAGATAATATTTTTTAACCTCATCATATAAACCCTAATGCAAATCATCCTCTTAATGATCTTCACAACCGAGCTTGGCATAAACATAATGAACATTTTATAAAGAGGTAAATTCACCAGCGGTGACTTGATAAGAGTAATCTTCCCCTTAAGGATAAGAACTTCATTTTCTAGGTATCCAACTTTACCTGGAATCTCTGAATTATGGGATCCCATGCAGCTCTATTTATCCTTGTATCTGAAAATGGCAGCCCTAATACTTAATAGGAAAATTTTCAACCTTACACCTCATTAAAGATGCAAAAGAGCTAAATATATCTCTTGGCATTCTACTGCGACCAAGGTAATTTTTCTCAAAATTAACTTTCAACCGATGAACCATTTCACAACATCTCAGAAACTTGCTAGCATTAAGGATATGATCTCCTTTGCATCACAAAAAACTAAAATGTTATCTGCGTGTTGAAGGTTGGATGTATTTGGACTACTGGAAACAACCTGAAAACCACAAAATCTACGTTTATCCTCCACATTCTCCAATTTTAGACTAAAGACATGCAACAAGAGTAAATAAGGAAGGGGAAAGAAGATCACCTTGTCTACTCTCTTTGATTGCTTTGAAAAAAAACATTTAGGACTACCAATTATTAAAACAAGAAAATGAGCATTAGAAAAGTCACCCATTTATCCACCGTATTTATGAAAATGGAGATGGCTTTTCATACGTTGTGCCACTTTTTTAGGAGAGGATCCCCTGGCCTTGCTCTCTAGCTCTATAGTTGTAGTTTAAGAACGATATTGTACATTCTTACAAAACAAACATTAAGGTATTTTCAGTCTTCGCCTGTTATTAGACTTAAAATTCACCATATGCAAAATATAGGTGGTCATGATAACACTGCAGCTGAGCATTAATTTCTTCTTGCAGGTGTATATCTTACTAAATTTGAATTACTCTTGCAAACAAACGCTAACTCTTCTTCTTCTTCTTTTTCTTTTTCCTCCCTCACGCCCCCCACCACTCTTCCAAGCGAACTGTATTGCTCCTCTCATTTGTAAAAATGGGAATGAAATGGATTTCAATTGATGCAAGTTTGCCACATTCTCACTTTTTCCCTTATTCATTTTCATTTTCTGATCAATTTCATTGAATCTTTGGTTGATTTTTATCAAGCTTCTTCTTATATTCAACTCAGCAGCATTCTCACTCTTCTTAATGTACAAGTGCTTAAAATACTAGCTTTATAAGCATATCCAATCATTTTAGAGGTCTAGCTGTCTTAATATTGGTAGATATTTGCTTTTATGTCTTCCGAATGTCTCACTTAGTATTGAACTGGCTTCAAGTCTCACAATGCTTTTTCACAATTAATCCACGGGCCTGGGTTGCTTGTCACTGTAAGAACATATCACTAAGTTCGCTCACTAGGATTACAGTTTCTATGCAGAGTTAATATACCTTAAGTTGCTTTGTATCTCGAGGGTCTGCAGTCTTGGCTTCTCTGATTACACCCTAACTTCTCTGATTACTCCATGCAAATTTTCCTTTGTTTTTTCTGGTCAGGGTTTCAATTCCAATTTGGATGTTCTGACAGTACACATCAGAGAGCTGATGCCTCTTACTGTCATTTCTACTCTTTGATTTTGTTTAGAACTCACTTAAATTATGTACCTGATTTGAGTCCACTGGTTTCACTAGAGACTCTTTCCTACAATGTTTTAAAAAAAAGGGTGCCACTCTAGATTTGTCTTAATCACTTGGTCAATACCTATCAAATATACGTAAACATGATTTGGAATAGTTGAAAAAGGGTAAAATGTTAAATTATTGAAAAGTCAGGTGTTTTTTGATAAATTCCCATAACAATGCACAAAAATTTTGAATTTATAAGATTTCAAATTCATATTTACTATTCTTCCAAAATTTTCAAGAGCTCAAATCACTCGGATCCAAATTCGATACCCAAATCTAGTTTGGGGGTTATGATTGAGATGTCTGCGGTAGCCTTGACAAGGATTGGAGGCAACTCGCACTGAGCACAAAGATTGGGAGTTTGGCCACAAAATTTTGGGTGAGTTTCATTTTAAAATTTATTTCAAATATTAATTTTTTTTTGTTTTTATGATTAATATTTATAATTTTCTCATATTTTAAGAAAATGATATTTAGCCTCTTATACTAATCTCCTACACGAACATAGTGTACATTGACTCCCTCCGTCAGAAGAATTGCTTGGGAAGATTTTTTCAACCTGAACTTTCCAGAACCCCTAAAAATCGTTAGATTATTATTCACAAAAGAAAAATATTGAATTTTGAGTTTTCTAACACTCAAATCTCATCCTTTAAAAATTGGACAACCTATTCAATATTGAGACATTATTCTTTCAAGTGAAAAGAGGGTGCAAGTAGGAAATTTTTTTCTCTTGAAGTTAATCTAGGGGTTGACCCAAAATTAAAATTAAACATTGATGGGGTTTTACCCAAGGGAGTAAATGGACAGTATGCTCCCTCAAGAGGATAATATCTTTTGGGCTTCTTTTGGCTGCTCGGTGACTCAAGGGAGTGGACTGGTACTTACCCCACTGCGCTCCTTGCCAGGGGGTGAGTTCTGTGGCAAAGCTGCTTATCTTTTACCAACACTATTGTACAACAGAGAGCAAAGAAGCAACTAGAACTAGCCACAGTGAAGATGAATAGACTGATTTAGCTCCACTAGAGGAAGTAAAGAATCCTCTAATAAGAAGAACGTTGCTCCTCGCCCCTTACAGGTCTGGGTTCAGCTTTGTTTTGAGAGGAGTCTTATAGGTGTCTTTCTAGTCAACATGTGTTTCTATTTATTTTTTGTTATTGAAAACTTAGCTAGTGACAATGTCACCATTCCCTTTCCTAATGGCTAATTAGGAAGATAACCCGCAGGAATCCAAAGGGCAAATAAAGAACAGTCTTTATAACTAGAAGTGGAAATGGGCCGGGCGGCCTAGGCCACAAAATGTGGCCGGAGGGCCAGGCACAGGCCCTGGACTGGGCCAACACGACCAGCCCGACCCAAAACTTCTTTTCTTCTTTATTTTTCGAGAAACTTTGATTGTATTTGGCTGAGCACAGCCTGTTTAGGGCCTGGCCTGGACCAAGACCTATTTGCTCAAGTGCAAGCCAAGCTTGAGCTGCCCTTATAGAAACCAGAATTGGGCTAGGGCAAGGGCTGGCCTGGCCCATCAACAGTTCTATTCATACCGTCGTTTTATAGGAGGTATCACCCAAGATATTGACATGAGAACAAAAACTGTTTCCAGTTAAAAGAGGGGAATTTTGAAGTAGTTCCCTAATCAAATAATTGATAGTTGTAAATATAGTTCTTTTAATACTTAACACTTGATGGTAAATATTCCACGACTGTTCACTTGATACTCCAACCAAGGCTTGCCATATTAAAGATAGTGTAGTGGTAATGCAAGTTGTAGTGGCAATGTCAACACGATTAAATAAATAAAAAGAGTTTAGCCATGAACTAGAAATTGTTCTCATTTCCATTGGAGGGCAAAGAAGTTTCCTCATCTACAAGGCCCAAGAAAGGTGCCAACTCCCCAAAGGATAAGAGGCCAATGCAAATAACAGGAGGCAATAGATCAGGACATGGAATAGCCACTAACCATAGCACAAACCAAAATTGCTGCTCCGCTCATCTTAAATACACCATATTTTCCTTGTGGGAAAGTACCTCTTAAAGCAAAATGGATTCATCTCATTGTGAACACCTTCTATTTACATCTGCTTCTGATGACGCTGATAGATTTGTATGAGATACGAGGCTTTGTTACGCACCTGTAAGGAATAGAAATAAACATCGTCTGTTCATATGTTTGTACAAAAATTGGCAATATAATGAAGTATGCGATCATATTGTTTACCTTTGAGGCATAGGGCCTCCAATCGGTGCTTGTAACTTGGCAGGAACAATTCCGGAGATACAGCATCCACATTTCAAGGAGAACTGGTTTTTCTTTTAATAAAGGATTAGACCAAAGCCACTTGTCCGTCAAAACTAGATAGATGTAGATCCGAGAAAAATCACAATCTTTTTCCCTGATCTTAATAGACACGAGTGATGACAGCACTTCTTCGGCATTTTTCCCCTTTAAGAGCGACAAGAATATGTGAGACACCATTGTGAAAAAATCAGAAAATAGGAAGATGGATAAAGAACAAAAGCTCAAGTGAAAAGGAAAATCCAGTTCATCATCTGAGAGAATGACATTTGACCACACCAGATAAGGATATTCATGTCAGACAATGATTATTTAAAAAAAAAAAAAGGATTTTGAGTTCTTGAATATCTAGATCATTCCAACCAAAAATTGGATGGTTCCAGTGCAATCTCAGGATGCCCTTTTTTTTTCCTTTAAGGTTGGTTGCAGGGCTCTAGAGATTACATCCCCCAAATTTGGGATCTAAATGATATCCTAGTGTAGGGGGAAATCTTTCAGCAAATATGAAAGTAAAATAAAACAGATAATGATGGTACACATACATACACCTTCAACTAGGACCTGTGTTCCAAAAGTGATCAGTTTGTGATTATGGATAGCCGAGTCTTGGGATGTCCATATGGACCCCAAAAAAAACAAAAAAGTAGCAAGAATAAAAAAGAAATAAACTGAAATATTATTTTACAGCATGCAATAACAACAAAAATCCTAATGAAATCTAGCAAAAAATGAAATGAATTGTATGATCTTTTTTAGAAAATCAGAGGCTTTTCAGAAAAATCATAAATGATAAAAAATTGAAAACACACAAAAAATGTGTTTTCAATCATGCCATACCATTGTAGATTGAAGATAACATTCTCTACAACAAGAAACCATCCAAAACTTGAATAAAGGACAACATATATGATTGGTATGAAAATTCAGGGTTTTTATAAAAAATTACAGGAACTTTTGATGCTAGATCTCTTCAACAGAGTGTTTGATTGAAGAAATTGTGTTAAAGATCTATTAGTGGGCTCCACTGTATGTTTTTTGAAACATTTCGTGAATATTAGTTGAGAAAGCAAGATAAACAAATAAATGGTGGTTCAGGGGTTTTGAGCTCAAACATTGCAAGTGTTTAATCTCTCAATCTAGCCAAAAATATGTTTTGATCCTAAATTTTTTTTAGGGATACTATAGATCAACAAGATGTTGTGATTTGAGAGGACTTGGAAAGGTCCCTTACCTATTCCAGTTCGAACAAGGAAAACCAGCCAATGCAGTCTGAAATCTGAAACCATGACATGAACTAAATATTCTATGCTATCATTTGGGTTTTAAACAATTTCCTGCACTTTCCTAGCTGTCCAATGTTAGCAAGGAGCAGTTTGGGTGAAAAATTTTACTCCACTTGAATTCTGTCAGAATTTGACAGACTTTGAGTCGAGGAATGACATATCCCAATGCTGCAAATCAAATTAGAAGATGGGATGATTGAATTTTACTTTATTGTTTATTTATTTAATATTGAGGGGCATGGATGCAATTTTTTATTATTGTTGGCTGAAATTTTGGACTTGAACAATTTGTTGTCTTTTGGGGAGCAGGGGGGTGGGTTAAAGGGGAATTTTATTTACAGTTTATTTCAACTGGCAGCTCGCAGGATGAAAGGGGAGATTCTTCCCTTCAGCGAGCCGCATAACCCTCAACTTTCCAATATTCCCATTTTCCAAATGTCCCTCTTCCATATGTAGCAGCCTGCCTTGAACAATTGATGAAGATCTTCCTCTGGTCGGGTGAGGGAAGAGAAATACCATCTAATCTCATGGGCCAAAGTTTGTTTGCCCAAGTCCCAGGGTGGGCCCGGCATCCACAATCTCAAATCTAACAACATGGCTCTCTTAGGGAAATGGTGGTGGCGAAGTGATTAGAAGCAAGCACTATTGTGAGGACTCGGCTTGGTTGCCCAGGTGAAGGGCCAACAACAACTCCTCCGGTCTGTGGAGATCTCTACTCTGAAGCTTCAATCCTTTCGAGGCCAACATCTAGTTTAGACGTCGACATCGAAATAGGGTCCTCTTCTGGTCCGACCTCTGGATTCGCTACTCCCCTCTGAAGGACAGTTACCCCAAACTTTTTCTTCTTGCTAGGGACCCCCAGGCAATTGTGGCAGAAAATTTTGGTAACACAGGCTCAGCCAGGGTGTGGAACCCAAATTTTAGAAAGCCTTTTGAGGGACATTGAGGTTACTGACTTCCTTTCAATGTCATCCTTCCTCCACTTAGTCCTTCTCCCTTCCACTGAGAGCAACAAGATTATCTAGTCGCCCTCTCCCTCCAGGGTTTTCTAAGTGTCTTCCTTCTACAGCTCCATCTAATCAAACCCCCACTTACCAACGTCAACCCCCAGCCACCGCCACCAAAGTGTGGCAGACACTACTCCCCCCCAAAGTGCAAGTTTACAGCTGGATAGCAATATCTAAGAGAGCACTCACCGTAGACCAGCTCCAAAGGAAGGGAGTCCAGATTGCAAACAGACACACCATGTGCACAAATGATGTTCAAACCAACGCCCTTGTTTTTATCCACTGTGAGGTTGCTAGCACCCTCTGAGTATGCCTCTGGCGACTCTTCAATTGATCGTGAGTTACGCCACAGTCAACACCACACCTCTTCTGCTCATTCCACTCTCCTCCAATGTCAAAGTCCGGGATCCTTCTCTGGTGGGTAGCCATCACTGCCACTTTGTGGGTTATCTGGACCGAAAGAAATTCCAGTATGTTCCATGGCAACAAGTCATCGATCGAGGCTCTCAAGGATAAGATCAAGACCCTAGTCATCTTTAGGGCAAAAGAAGCAAACACTTCCCGCACTGCTGCTACTTGGATTTCCACCAGGACTGATTGGCACTACTCCATCTCAGGCCCCAGCAAATTCCTCGTGCCTCCCTCTGGAGGCCACTGGAGCTCGGCCAAACCAAACTCAATTTTGACGGTTGCTCCTTGGGTAAGCTAGGCCCTGCAGCCATTGGGGGCCTATTCAGGGACAAGGATGGCAGCATCCTATTCTCTTACTCCTGCTCAACTGGTCATGCTGACTGCAACATGGTTGAGGCTTTATCTCTCCTTGAAGGCCACAGAAGCTTCAACCCCACCTGGAGCCCAATGTTGGTAATCAAGGGGACTCCAAAATTGTTAAGTCATGGGCCTCTAAAGCCTCATCTTGCCCATGGAGACTGGACGGCATTTTAAACTAAATTTTCCAAATTTGCAGCGATATTCACATCTCATGGAGGGAGGGAGCTCACAGATCGACTCTTTGGGGGACCTTTTGAGTGACTTTTGACCACAAAACCCCCAACGTTTTGTACACTTTTAGTTTTCGCTTTTGCCGTATAGCATTTTTTGACACCCAGCAGAGGTCGCCACCATTTTTTAGACCTTGTTGTACAGGGTACCCAGTTTGTGGGTGCCTAATCTATAGCTTCTCTCTTGTATCTTTTACTTTTAATCAGTGGTTTAAAAATCGCCGAGTCCGCACGGACTAGGGTCATTCGACACGGGAATCGGTTACCCCGTGTCGATTCTAGCTCAAAACAGGAAACCGCCCGTGTTTAGAAAGGAACCGGGCGAGTCGGGTGATTTTGACGTCACAAAACAGATTATGATGTCACAGAACAGGCGAGTTGGGCGATGACGGATTATGACGCGGCCATGTTGCCACATGTGCCTCTGTCAGCTTCACACTTGATCAAGCTTTTTGCGCACGCGATAAATCATGGTACCAAGGAGGGTTTTATGGACCTCAAACTTCTTTCGTTTTTTTACTTGGGCAGCACTGTCTTTTTTTTTTTTTTGTCAATAAGAGGGGTATGCGCCCGGCATTAAAATACATGATTAAAAAAAAGAAATAAAATTATTAAAAATGATAATTGGGTGATAGAGCCCACCACACCTATCTTTCACCAAAAAAATTTAAATTTACTTATCAAAAAATCAAAATAAAGAGACTCATACTATTAGGCTATTATCTCATGGGATTATTTTATTATATGATTAATATTAGACTATTAGTCTAATTAGAATTAAAAAAAAATAGTACTATCTCATAGGCTCTTAATAAAAGCAAAAAACAATACTAATATTAGTTTATTGAATATTCAAAAAAATATTAGTTTATGAGATATTTTAAGAGAGAAAAATAACATTAACTTATACCACTTAAGAATTTATTTTTAAGTTACTTTATCAATTACCCTACATTGAAAGCATGAATTTATTTATTTATTTTTTAATTCTATATTTCTATCCACACTAATTATTATATATTAGATTTATTTATTTGTGAAGGTCATACCCTTGTCTTTCGAATCACGTTTCTTATAATATTGTAATTAATAATTATACTAATTACAATGATAACAAAGTCTTATATTTTATTTATTAATTTATTTACATTATAAATTATGCAATGTATTATTTTTTATTATAGTTGTAAATTAGATTTTTTAAATTAGATGATACAATAAGACAAATTTCAAATTTATTCTTATTTGTATAGTAAAATGATGATAAAATAATAAAATACAAACCAATATTTTTAATTTCAATGTATAATATTGTATTTATTTAGGTTTTAATAAATGTTTTATGAGAATCTTCATATAGGGAAAGATCATCTCAATATTCGCATATTGATACAAAAAATGAAAGTCATTAATGTAGTACCCTCATTTCTTATTGGATTCCTAAAAAACAATATTTATAATGATTTTTAATAATTTTTTTGAAATTTTTTAAAGCCAAATTCGACTAATTCAACCGATTCCCGATCCGAAACGCCGATTCACCGATCTGGATGGGTTTTTGGGGTGCCCGATCCGGGGCACCGATTCGATTTTTAAACCACTGCTTTTAATTGAGTACTTCAGCTAACACTATTAAAAAAAAAAAAGGCAAATTAAAGAAAAGAAAAGGACAAAAGTAAAAGTAAGATAGTAGAGAATAGAAAGAGCGCGAAAGAGAAGGAAGAAGAAAGAGGAAGAGAGAGAGTGAGAAAGAGAAAGAAAGCGGCATGTTGGTGAAGAATGACCAGCACACACGTCTTATTTGTATTAATAAAATGAACTAATTAGAATACTGCCCATGCACAATGAAATAGGACATATAAGTCCTACAGAAAAATTGAAGACATTTATACCCTCAAATATAACAATAATTAATTATTTCCAATAGTTTTTCCTTTCCCATGCTTCCAGCCATGCATAATAGTTATCCCAGGCCATCATATGGCCTTATAGTAATCAAGCGATAGATCATCTTCGGCCACCTTCTCATCTAAGCAAAGGCCCTATGAGCTCATGTGATGTTGGGTCTTGAATCCCGGCAATGTATCTGCTATAGTGGTTAGCATCATTTGATAATATTCATTAACCACTGCATTGAATGGGATCACAATGTTATAAGATCACCTATGCTACAGCCTTCTATAATCTATTTTTATTGCTCCTTCCCATGTAGACTTTAGGGTCCTATGGTTTGCTTCGGGCCCATATGGGAAGGGGTAATTCAATGTTGGGCAGCCTTAGCTGGTTGGGCAAGCTAGCATTGGACATCATTGGAAATGCAAAGTAGTATGCCTATGCTTTTTAACAAAGTTGGAAGACCTGAATGGTCTTGGGATTCCTGGCACAAACACACTCTTCCCCCAAGCCAAGTACTAGTTTGGGAGATAATGGACAGGTGGTTCTTGTTCCCGAGGACCCCATGCCCAGGGTGGCTTGCTGTCTAGAATACATGCCTTCTAGATTAGCCCACCTTGCTTCCTCACAAGAAGGCCCATAGTACTCTCTCCTGTTCTCCTCACTCACCTGTCTTTGAACTATCTTTCATTTTGTTGCTTGGATATCATCTCTTGTTTTACTTGCACAAGCTCACTTGGACAAGGCTGCACCTTGAATATTTGCAGGTGATGTTTAAGGCAGGCAATTAATACTGCTTGATATCTCCTTCACACAATACATGCACTTCGCCCACCCTGTACCCCGAGCCGACCTCACCCCATATTTTTTTGAGAATATTCACTTATATTGGAATGCCACCCCTCGCGACATCTCTTAAACCTACGAAAATAAGCATTGCTTTCTTCGGAGAAAATAATTACTCAAGGAACAAAGTCACTTATAAATCCCAACCACAAAATATATGGGGAATGATTTCATATCACTGTGTTGTTGTAATACAATTAAACCACACTTCTAGAAACCATGTATGACCTCAAATTTTGCACACATACTCTCTTCATCCCAATAATCAATGCTAAAAAAATAAAATTCAATTTGCGCTGTAGATATGGTCAGAATGACTCCCCTCCAACAATAAATCTACACCATCCATTTGGTATATTTCAAGATCTAGGCCTTTATGAATTCAAAATCAGTCTTTTTTGTTTTTAAAAATTTGTTAATCTAATGAAAGTAAAGCTATCTTAAAAATTTGGAATGGAGAAAAATATTCTAAGGCCTACGCACCTAACTAAAATGGATGGCCTATCTTAAAACACTTTTTAGGATGTGTTTTCAAATTTTGCCTTTTGGTTATTGTTCATTAGAATGAAAAGAGTGTATATTTAAAAATTAGGGGTACTAACAATTAGGCCTTAACTTTGAATTTTTGGAAGTTTGTACGTGGGTACGGGNTAAGGGTCGAACGTCAACGGGGGGTATAGGTGATG
>NW_006496825.1:1339118-1384860 GCF_000471905.2 Amborella trichopoda | reverse complement strand
TAGAGGCGACAACCTAAATAAAATAAATAAAAAATAATTACAACAAATAATAAATTAAACAAATAGCCTAGTTAAATTTTCCGGGTTATTTTGATCAATTTATATTTTACGAATTATTTTTTTCATATTTTTATTAGATGCATCTCATTAAGATGTATACACGTTCCAAATTTCAAGTAATTTGGATTTGTAGAAAAAAATAAAAATTGAAGCACTATCGGACAATTGTGACCATACGATGAAGTTTGGATGATGATAAGAGTAGGCAAAATCACTGTTCATTTTCGCCTATAGGCGTTGGGAAAAGTTTTCCTATGTGTGTATATATATATACACACACATATATATATAATACTTAATTATGTTATAGAGAAAAATCTAGTAGTTCTAAAGTGTTCATGCTTTTTTAAGCTCATTCACTTGTTTAATGGTATAGACAAATGAAAAAAAAACAGTGAACAAACTTTACAGCAAATTTATGAATGCCATTAAGATTTGCTTCCCCGATCTCAATAATTTAGATTTGAAGTCCCTGAGAGTCTTGTTCAACAATGATGAAAGCCTTAGTCATCCATTTAGAAGTAACCAAATGATCTAACACTGTAAACCGTCTTGAATATACACAACCCAAAAAAGAATGCCAACTCATGAGGATTGTAAATGATAGGAAATACCGGCAAGCCAATGAATCTGAAACCTTCTCAGAGCTGACCTTCCATTCATCATCAGTAAAAAAACTCATAACTGAGAGCAGGCATTCTTGCAACAACTTGGACTTACAAAGAAGCTTTCTGTCTAGGAAGAAATTAATAACCACACCAAGAAAATATTCCACTTCATGGGTCAAAAACATTGTTTTCATATTCCTGCAAGCATAAAGAAATAGTTGATAAAGGTCAACTAGTATTACATGAAAAACCACACAAGCCTCAGGTTCCTATGGTAACTCATGCAAACAACAATTCTTCACATCGAAATGGTAAGAAGGGAATTGGGCATGCAAAGAAAACCTGCCCAAATGATATCTATGGTATCATGAGGCAAAAAGATGCAGAATGTCAGATGCTCAAATTATATCACGCAAAAGTACAACAAACCTTGCTTGACAACATGCAGTGAGAAATCTGACCCATGACCTTATATTCTGGGGTGGCCCTTCAGATTCTGCATCAGTAATTTAAATTCTATTGATAATAATGAATCATAAGTCTTATAGTCAAGGAGGAGATACATCTTTAAGATAACATGAGATTCTTAAATGCCATAGAAAACAACACTTGGCAAGGTTAGTGATAACAGTAGAACTCATGTAAGCAAAGAAATTCACATTTTGAACACCAGACAAAGATATAAGGGCAACTCAAATTCCATATTATAGGAGGACATATGGTTAATATCTTTTCAGTGAGTAGTTTTTGATATGCAACTTATGAAAATTGATTGACAAATAAATAATTTATGGAGAAGAAAATGATGAAAGAGAGTAATTTAAATTTTCAACTTTCTTGATATCCAAGCCATGAGCTGGTGGATGCATTTTTGTGCCTTGATTAGTCAAGGGAAAATTATTATTTATTTATTATTTTCTGACATGAACGAAAACTTTAGTATTATGTGATATTTTGCAGCTTTTGTTTTCATTTCACATCATTAACCACGCAAGTAAATACAAGTGGAGAAAGATCTATCAAGAATTTTATTACATTAAATACTTTGTAATTGTTCACTATTTTCATTGATTCTTCCCCAGTGGTCTCAGGCAGCAAACATGTTGATGGGAGAAACTAACAAATCAGAGACAATACAAGGAAAAGTCAGATGAAAGAACCAGGGAGAAATACAGTGCAAAGCCAAAAATCTATTGGCTCATTCATTACTCTTGGACATTCAAGTCAATGCAGAAGTATGCAAGTGATGGCTACTTCAGCTTGAAAGCCTAGAATTATAGAAAGGCCATCAACAAACTTTAATCAAATGGATCCATACATGATTGTCTGCAAAACCAAAAAGGGATATGGGTCACCATGTGATCATCAGGCACATGACTGTTCAATCAATGGGTTGATTACCAATGTCCATCAGCATCCAGCTATTTATTGGATAATGATGGGCTTTATGATCACTGCCCAATATGATCATTTTGATTACAGCATGCTTTCCCTATTCACATATTAGTGATTGGCTACTTCCCCAAATACATGACCTATGAAAATTAAAAGCAAAATCATATGTAAGGAGCCTTTGTCGTAAACAAGGAAACTTGGTGGAAATTGAACAGCATAAAGAATTTTACAAGATGGAGCTTGAAATCTAAAACATCAAAATCGTTAGGTGCAAAAGATTCTAGTTAAAGACTACATAGAAGGATAGGGATGCAGGATGTGTCAAGATCCAGCATACAGTGGGAATAAAAAATCTGCAAAAGCCTGCACAGAAAGAACTTCTTGAACATCCCCCCTAAAAGACAAGGGTGCAAAACCAGGACAAATTGTGTAGCACACACTAATTTTGGTGATTTACAACCAAACGTCGAAACCAGTTTCCTGTGGGCCAGAAGTTCCTCTCAGAAATGAGTGTTGATGATGTATGTTCTTTTCTTGTATCTTTTATCCTTCTCTTAATAGTATGTTCTCTACAAATAAGTTATCGGGTCTTTCATTTGCGACGGACACCATGTGTGAGTGTGTGGGTGCATGAAATATTAAGGTCAGAAGGTCTATGTAGGTATGCATACATGTATCTATAACCATATGCGTTGGTCACGTATGTGTAAATTGATTTGCTGCCGCAGGGACCCATATTTCCACACCCTTACTCCAAAATTCCTCAGCTCTGCATGATAAAACAACAAGCTCCGCACATTTTTAACAGAAAAATGTGATGCTACGGAAATTTCTAATAAATGTTTTTATATTTGATTTGAATAAGTTTTTATGCTGTTTTTATTTGACCTAGCAAACTTCATAAATTTAATGATTTAAAAGGTAATGTATTAGTTACTGAATATTAAATGAGGCTGCTGCTCTAACAAACAAAAAAGAATTAGAGAACGAGATATCAAGTTGAATAATCGAAAGAACCATAAAACCTCATCAAATTCAGGGTAAGAGTGAATTTCTTAAGACACAACAAAATATTCTTCAAGTATACAAGATAAGGTTGTTGGTTCAGGATTCATGAAAAGATGTGGCAAAGTTTTGCACTAGCTGCCCAATCAAAATAGATGGGATAAGGCTCGGATGATGATGATAATGATGATGATGATGATACAAGATAGGCTCGTTGCATACAATACAGGTTTCTATCCACATGGAACATAGCGTACCACTGAGCTCCAAATTCGAGACCCCATAATTTGTAAGAGAGACGTCTCTGAGAAATCCATATATGTCCAGAGCTTCTTTTAGATGTGAATGGCTTGGAATCCAATCTAACCTAACTAATGGTTGACCATCCTGATAGAGAGTAATACTCTGTATAAGGTCCAGAAGTAGAATATGATTTGTACCTCAAGAAAAACCTCAAATGCACTTATGGAATGCAAATGTTTTGCTATAATAAGAAAAGGCACACAATAGTACAGACATTTTAAGGAGTACTTACATTGGCATCAGACATAAGAATTGTCGACCAAAGATCACAAGCAGATGTCTGCAATGCATCACTTGTAGAGTACAACACTGATATTCAAAAATCAATGACAGAATAAAATTTTAAAAAGAAATGTAGTGGAAAGCCTTGCTTAGTATGTCCAAACTCACTTAAATAGAAGGCCCAAGAAGCTATAGAATCTTCAAGATATCCAGACGTAAGCGCAAACCTTGAAAGCCATCCATTTAGTAACAAACCTTCTAGGAAGTTCAATCCTGAAAGAATAATGTGGAGACTACTAAGTAAAAATGTCAAAGGATAGAACTTTCATTACAGCAACATATGCAGTGTATCTTTTCCAGACTAATTTCAGAAGAAATATTATGAGAGCATGATTTACATAAAGACAAGATGATTCTTGAACCTCTACAAAGATTGAAAACCTGAAAAGCATTATTTCTAAAATGTTATGTTTTATACGCAGTCTAATTAACTACCACTAAATCACTATGGAAAGACATCGATTTCATTGAATAAACATGATACCTGCAAGACTTCTACCTTCGCCAATCTATAAAAACTATAGGCAATAGATTTTGATGAAGAATTTCTTACAGTATCAATGTCTAATAAAATGCCGTGACTATTGTAACTTGTAAATACATGAAAAACACATTGTCTTCCCAAAAGAATACCAACTGATATTTTGTACTACAGTAAATTATGTTGAATATATGTGAATTGTGCATGCAATAAATAAGCCTCGATTACTATTTAGCAACTAATTATGTCACTTGATCTTATAGGGTCAACATAGAGGGAAAATGACTAGTCGTTCTCATTTGTTCCTTGATACCCATCTGGGTACAAGGGAGAAGAACCACCAAAAAAAAAAAAAACACTAGTACTAAATCAAGCACTAACACTTCAAAGGCCTAAAAACTTCCAAGCATTGGTGAAAATGAAAAGGTAACCATGCCACACACTTACACCTGAAGAGTTTCACGCTGTCACACAACAACTGATATCCATTAGAGCACAAGATCAAGATAAATAACTCATAATCCTAGCCAAACTTGAAAGCCACATGGGCAATCATTTCATTAAAGAGTGCAGATGTCTAACTTACATATCCTTCAGATTTTACACAATATAAAGGCCTTTCAAATAGAAAATGCTACATACCACTACATGTCATGAAGAGGTTCTAGCGTAGAGTTTATGACTTTCTGCTCTTTCAAGCAAGGAATGACTTTTTGGAGCAAGTAAAATTTACCAATGAGATGTCCATAACAATTAGGTCACGTGATCACAAGTCATTTATCATACAATTTATTTAAGTATACTTACAAGAAAATGTTTACAAATATAACAAATAGAATAATAGAGTTTACCAATCCAATAAAAAAGAGTATAGATTTTGACAAGCAGAAAACAGATTTCGCCAAGAACCAAAAAATCAGCAAGCAGCAAAATAAATATAGCTGACATCACATTTCTAGCATAATTAATATTTAGAACTACTAGCGGAATCCACGTGCTCCGCACATGATTTCATTTCTTTTAAAATAAATTAGAAGGTTTTTAATAAGGGTGTGGTTTACATAAGGTTGCAACCTTAAACCATCAAAGTAAGGTGCACCATCAAATTTCATCATAAGATGTAATTTTGGCATAAAAAATCATAGGATGTCCTGAGAATCTATTTTCATCCCTAATTATAAAATTTTAGACTCAAAAAATGGTTCAAATCAAGTAGATTTATGAACACATAAAAATATTGAAAATTGACAGTCCAGATAATATGTTGCAAGATGCACTATTTTAGGGACTCAATCTTTTTTCTTTTTCATATTCATACATCTCGATGTGGAAATGATCAATTAGAGGTTTTTCCAACTTCAAAATAGTATTTTACGATGGATTTTTTAAATGCACCTTAATTCTATATTTTTAAGGTTGCAACCTTATATAAACTTTTTTCCTTCTAATAAACTATAGTTTTGTATATTAATTTTATATAAAATATTGCTTAGAGTAGCACAATTGATGCGAAAGGAGCCCAGAAATTAAATTCAGCCTTCTTTCCGTCTTCAAACGCAAAAACAATCAGCAACAATGGAGAATTTAAAGTGGCAGTAAATCAAGCCCAAAGGGAGAAGAAACCCCTTCTTCTTTGATAAGAATGGGCTCTCTACAAAAAACTACCAAGTCTTTCTATGGGCACGTCCCCCCTTTTTAATACAAAGTTCAACAAAAAAAACAAAAAAGAAACTAAGAGAAAAGGACAACTCTCTCTCTCCACCACATCAATCTCTCTCTCTCTCTCTCTCTCTCTCTCTCTCTCTCTCTCTTTCTTTTAATATCTGTGACCCATATCCCATAAATCGATCCCAAGAATGTAGGGATATCTTTACCCCTCATGTTAACCTCTACTTTCCTTATCTTCGTCTACCCCACCTATCAAAATATAGAAATGAATATCCTATCCCCTATTCATTAAATAAATTCTCCTTTAGTCCCCTCATGCCTTAATTAAAAAAGGTGGCGAACAAAAATAAAAAAATTACAACCCTACCACTAATAAAAATAAAGTAAAATGAAGTGTGATATAAATCAAATTTTCTGAATTTAATTGACATCATCCTCCCTGGATTGGAGAAGACTCGACTCCGTCAGGTCAGCATCACCATGGAACATGAACAGATCTCCACAATTGAAGATTAGAGAGATATTTCATACGCTCGGTAGCTCCACTTCATAAGCATTGTCATTAATCTTCTTTTTGATCCGGCAAGGTCCAATCTTCTTGCCTTTAAGCTTTCCATAGGTGCACATAGGAAACCGTTAAGGTCTCAAATACACCATCACAAAATCTCCCACATCGAACAACTGCTCACGACGATGACGATTCACAACACCCTGATACTTGTCATAGCTCTCCTCTAGCTTTCTACGGATATTCTTGTGCAACTCCTTCATATATTCAAGCATATTCGCAGCATCTGTATCTACAGTTTCACGTGCATGTAAAGGAGTTAAATCATAAAAATGTAAAGTAGACATACCATAACCACTATAAAAGAAACCTTCCCAGTGGACTGATTTGAAGAATTATTATAAGCAAACTCAGCTAGTGGTAACATAAATCCGACACTCACATTTTCTCCAACCAAGCTCCTTAGCATGTTGCCCACACTTCTATTGATCACCTCGGCGTGGCCATCTGTCTGTGGATGATAAGCACTGCTGAATTGCAACTTAGTACCCAATTTCTCCCATAAGGTCCTCCAAAATGACAGAGAAAAAGAGTATCACGGTCTGAAATAATGGTCTTGGGAAGCCCAAGCAACCGCACTATCTCTTTAAAGAAGAGAATAGTAACCATTAGAGCAGGAATCGATTTGAAGTAATGGTCTTGGGATCATTGTTTATTATTCAGTTTGATGTATAGTTGTTGGGAACGCTTGCGATTCCCATTCGTTTCAGGAATCGGAATCTCATGTGCCAGATGATTTCTAACCTCAAAATCGTTGTCCGTACAATGAAAACCATCGACGGTGTGATTCCCAATAATTGGAATATAGGAATAGCGATCCAATAAAACAAGAGCCATGATTGTTATTTGTAGGAATCGGTATCCTATCATGTTGGAATCGAGTCTCTTACCTTTCAGGAATCGTACATGACCCCACGCAGTTCAGTGACGTCTGGAATCGTGAATCAACGAAATAGGAATCATGATTCCTACATAACTGGAATTATTGTCCCCATCAATTGGGAATCGAGATGCCCACAATTCAAGAATCATGCACCCATCCCAACCAGTATGGGAGATTAGTAGTTTGCGACAAAAGATGATGATTGGAGATAGACATAGATGATACCATAGATTGACCCAAATTAGTTGTGTAAAAGTAAAACCAAGCAAATACCATAGATAATATCATAGCTTGGTATCAGTTAGAAAGACTAAGATGTTGTATTTTTCTTAGAATCCAAAGACTGCAAATGGTCATGAATTTCGATCACCATTAACACATTTCCTTTTTTGTTTTTACAATAAATGATCAATAATAAACATTTGGTTATTGCAAGCATCATATATGAACGTCTTACCTTGAGATGGGGCTGCCACCCAAAAATCTTACCTTCAAGTGGGACTGGTACCCACTTCGTGATTTATAAATTGATAAATCTGTTGGATAAGTTAGCAAATATCATTGTACATGGATTCATCTCAAAAAATTATTGAGGCTTTTTGGCTCTCACAATGTCACAGTCTTATAACCCAGATCAAGGGTATTTGACTTTGCACAAAATTGTAACATGATACGAAAAGGTTCCTAGAACTCCTCTGATAACATAGAATCAGTTCCTGAAGCTCCTCCCACAAGATATAATTTGCAAACATATTTCTTTCAAGATTTGCATTTGAATCTTGATCCCTTTTCATTAGAACTTGATTCAATGTTGATCGAAGCATTGTTTGGTGTATTTAAGAACTGCGCCTTTTAATGATGTGAAACTCGCTTCCAAACAACATGGATTTTTTATTTCTAAAAACTTGGAATCATCGTCTCGCACACGTTGAATCGCATTGTTGTACAGCTATGACACAAATTATGTGATATGGAATCTAGATTCCAACCTTCCAAAAATCGAGATTCAAATAATAATTTGGAACGCGTTCCATGAAACAGGGAAACATGATTCCTATCTTTCAAATTCGGGTTTCATCTTGGGAACCGCGACTCCGAATCAGAAACACAACCTTGGTACGCGATTCAGGTAAGTATAGTTGATGAATAGATTGAGCATGTTATCAAACTTGGTAATTAGGAAATCGATGTAAAGTCGTAAGCACTAAACAGTAAAAGCATTGTTTCAAAAAACAGCCCAACCAGTGCTTTGGCAGCTACCTAGGGGCCCAAGAGGCCACAATCTGTCTCGCCTAGGTCTTGGCAGGCCTCCTTGGGTGGAAGTACCTAGGCGGGCATCCAGCAACCAATCTAGGCGGTGCCTAGGAACTTACATAAAAATGGCAGAATTTTATTTTATTTTTGTTGGGGACATTTTGGGTCATTTTGACCCATGAAAAGGGGGTATTCTAACCCCCAAAGTAAAAAAAGAAATACCGGGGAGGTATGCTCGTGGTTGGTTTTATGTAATTTTCTGACGTGATGTATGTCAAAGTTGTTTCAAAATACCGAGGCAAATAGAATACCCCCTTTTGGGTCATTTATGCCTGAGGTAGCATCTATTTGCCTGGGTATTTTGAACCAGCTTTGACATACATCACTTCAATGAATCACATAAAACCAACCAAGAGCATACCTCCTCCATAGATATTTTTTAAATGAGGAATCTGAGCTTGAAAATTGCAGGATTAGAGATAGTCATTTATCCTTGTAGGACTCAATATAGCTCAGTTGTTTCTCTAAGATAAAGTGAATCTGTACATGTTATGGGAATTTCACAATTGCTAGGAAGTAGAAACTAAAGTCTTTCAAAAATAAGATCCATTCTTTACAATTGCCATCTAATCTTTTAACCTGATTTTTAAGGCATGGGGGTTCCTTCACCATTTCCCACGATTTGATGAACTCCAAAGTAGGTTAGTTTCTTTTCTTCCTTTATATGAGTTTTCCACTTCTCTCAAGTTTCTTCTTTTTATTTATTTTTTAATCTTTCTCAATTTCAGATCGATCACTACCCCCCAAAACACACACAAAAAAAAAAAAATCAACTATATTCCTATTGATTACAAAGGCACAAGCATGACGAGAAGATATTAGGTCTGAAATCAAGCCCTTTAAACACTTGCCATTTCTTTCTTTTCTGAATTTTATGAGATCACTATATTTCAGTTTATATCTGCTAAAGCATCATGTGTTCACTATGCATCACAATCTGCATATCCCCAATATCATTCAGAGACATCATTCGAAATATATGGGGTTGAATCTGGCAACCAAAAGGGTTCTAGGAGTGTTAAATAGAAAAAGTAATTTATAAAGTGACTTAAGCTTTGTGGATAAAAAGGGAAGGAAAATTATGATGAATTCTACTATAAGCAACAGAGAGAACTAATAATCATTTTCAAGAATATAAGGAGAAATCCTAATCTGAATAATGAAAAACAAAACAAGCAATATCAAGCAGAGTTCTAGAAGCTGAAATAAAAAATGGCAAAAGCATGTCAAGGACTGTACATGTTACCTTATCTCAAAAGTATGAATCAGAAATTACAAACCTTTCTCAGAATTCATGCCCAGCAATGAATTGAGCTCATTGTCAGAGAGAGACTGCAAAAGAGCACAAGTGTCTGGCCCAGGTTGAACTGGTGATGGACGAGCTTTCTACAGTTCATATTAGAGATAAAGATCACTTTTTGCAAAATTCCATTTTGTCACTATCAAAGATTAAGAGAGAACAACTTTGGTGTTTTTTCATTTACCTGAAGTCCAAAAACCTGAAGCCCCCATAGAGAAATCTCATCATCTGTTCCAATTTCATGAACCTAGATACAAAATTGTGTTGATTGTCGCATAAGAAAACAAATTAATTGACAAAGACATGTAGAAGTTTCTCACCTGTTTTTCACACTCATCAACGAACTTGGATAACAAAGCCTCTTTGTTTTTCCCTGTTCTGTCACATTCCTCATCTGAATCACCTTTATACGATTTCTTTCGTGCCAAGTCTCTTTCGAATACTTTATTTTTTTCCTTGTAATAATCAGTAATAAGATCATCCAAACCGATAGCCTTTCTTTTTCTGGGAACCATGAGTCCGTGAAATCAAAAACAATTCTTTGTACAAGTAACATATAGAAATATATAAAAAGTTCAAAGCAAAAAGAAAAAATTAACCATTTGAAAACTTGTTGTAAAAACACTAATAATTGCTTTTCATATTCAATTTCAGGGGACATTAGAGATTAGAATCATCTAAGATAATAAAATTTCAATTACGAATGTGAATATAGGAAAATTAAATAAAGGAATCCTAGTACAGTATCCATCGATAACTAAATTGATAGTAAGTATAATAAATAAACTAGCCTGATATAATTGCAAGACACGCAGACTCTTCTAGTGGTCACAGAGCAATCAACAGTGCCTTTGTGTTAAACTTTGAAATAGAACTTTGGTGAAAGTTCATTAATTAAAAAGCAAAGGATGAATCCCATAACTGCAACTATACAAGACTAAAATGGCCAAATATAAAATGAAAATAACGATTAAAGAAACAGCCTAAGAGTACATCTCTCACACATACAATTAGCTCCCAAAGGCTACCTCAAACCAATGTGTGTATGGATTACCCCAGTAATAGGTAGCTTGTATAAAAAGCTTGAATAGTTCAAGTAACCTATCCAGACTCTTACTAAGAGCCTCTTCTTAAACCCTTCCCCATGGTAGTTATGGTCCATGTGGTGTCTTACAAGAAAGATGGAAAGAATCCAGGAACCTAAAAAGCAGCAACCAGTCTGATTTGTGGCTTAAGATAACCACTTATAAATTACAATACACAATAATTTTTTGGATAAAAAGGAAGTTTTGAGCTTAAAATTTACTTGGAGAGGGAGAAGTTGTGATTTTCAGAACTCTTCCTGTGCACATCACACTGTTAGTTATATGGGGATCTCACCACGGTTTTCGAAACATCACGGTGGACATGAATTCCCAAACACGGAACCCAAAAACAGGGGATCTGGAGGCACGAGGTGCTCTCGTTGTTTTCAAAGTGTTAAACAACCCCGCCTCAGTAAAATCCCGAGGTGCAAACGGGTCCCGGTGAGCACACTCCCAGTATACAGCAAGATCAAAAAGTAAATTCTTGAATCCCTAAGTTGCACACTCAAGAGACTCGTAAAAAACCACAGCCTATTAATTTGATATGTCTTTCTAATTGATATTATATAAGATACATCAATCGGATCAAGACTTCTCTCACAAGAAAAACATCATCCAATCGGTAGAACACACACTTCGATATGGAAAAAGAAGCGCAAAACGTTTCTCACACGGTACATTAAAAGACATTTTTAACAAAAAATGTTACTTGAAAAAATTGTGAGAACATAGCTTCAAATCAATTCTGTCTCTTACTAGAGAGAGAGTATGCCTCACTGTATTCTTTCTAGGCTTGAAAACTCACCCATCAGGTAGCTCTCTCTCTCTCCTTTTGTGCCCCGTGCCTCACTGTTTCTCCTTTGGCTAAGAACTCTTCTCATTTGTACCGCCTCTCTTTTCTCTCTTCCAAAAAGACCTTTAATACAAGTTATAAGATATTTTAATAGAACACTAAAAGAAGGTGTCAAGAGGAGAGTGAACAAGAGAGTCAGGTAGAGAGGGAGGGGTGCCATGTTCTATAGACGTGGCACAAAAGGAGAGGGAAGTGGGGTGAGCAATAAATGCATGAGAGAAGAAGAGCAAAAAGGAGGGGAAAAAGAGAGTGGTCCTACAAGACCACATAAAGCATTCTACCAAGTGCTAGGTATCGTTGATATGGAGTACAACTATGACTTCATTTTAAGCATAAGTCTCAACAGATTGTGCCTCAATCGAGTATAACCGGATTTCTCGAAGTAAATCCCTAACCATTTGCTTGGTATACAAAACTTCACAATCACACCGTATGAGACTGCAGGCCTGGGCTTTGAACAGGTGGTACGTCTCCCAACAAGGTCCTTAGCCACTTAACCTTCACACATGGGTCATGGCAATTTTCTCCAATCAGTTAGAGATACAAATCTACCTCTTGGAATCCCAAAAATACACCCCCACCACAAGTGGAGATACATCTAAAAGTCATAGATTCATAAAAATCCAGAAAACACCTTTGTACCTTTGATACAATGGATCGCTCACATTATGTAGGTCAAGATCTATAGCTCCTTTCAAATATCTTAGGACCCTAAAGACCGCATCCAATGCTCTTAACATGGGTATCGATATTTCTACTCAGTTTACCCACAGCAAAGGCTATATCTGTACAAGTACATGACATTGCATGCATCATACATCCAATTACTCTAGCATAGTCAAATTAGGAAACAAAACCTTCACAATTCTTCCGAGTTTAATGTGAGCATAATAAGGGGTTGAAACTAGCTTGGAATCAAAGTGATCAAAGCTTTTGAGCACTTGCTCTAAATAGTGGCTTTGGGTTAAAACATACCCAGTCGGATGTCTCATTATTTTAATTCCAAGTATCACATCAGCTGGCCCCATGTTAAATTCAGAAGACAATAAATTCTTTGTCCTTGATGCATGCAATATTTCTGCCTAGTATGAGCACATCATCTACATACAAGCAAATTATAACTACTGCACTATCACAAGCCCTGGCGTACACAGACGTATCAACATCACTAATCTGAAATCCATGTGATAAAATATTCTATTAAATTTTTATGCCATTGCTTGCAGGCTTGCTTCAAACCGTATAGGGATTTCACAAGTTTGCAAACTTGTGCTCTTGTCCCTTAAGGACAAATCCCTCAGGTTGATTAAAATAAATTTCTTTATCTAGTTCACCATGGAGAAAAGCAGCTTTGACATACATCTTATGAATCTCTAGATGGTATACAACGTTCAGAACAAGGAGAACTTGAATGGTAGAATACAAGCAACAGTGCATAGACATCAAAGAGATTAACACATGCCTTTGTATAAACTGTTTCGCAACCAGTCTTGCTTTATATTTTCAATGGTACCATCCACCTTTATTTTTCTTTTGAAAAACCATTTACATCCTAAGGGCCTAGCACCAGGAGGTAAATATGTCAATATCCAAGTATCATTCTCCAATATTGATTTCATCTCATTGTTGACAACCTCTCTCCAAAAAGGAGCATCATGTGAAGACATTGCTTCTTAAAAGTTCTAGTCCAAAATATACAACTGTAAATCAAGACCAAAACCAGTTGGCTTCCTGATTCTCATACTTCTCTTGGGTTCAAAGTGCTCAAGGTTTCCATGCTCACCAACTTTACATTCACAATATCGGACTTTATATTCATTATCCTGCTCACGAATGAATGTGTGTGTAGAAAATTTTGCATCCCTGGACTCTATCACCACGTTTGACTCCAGGTCCAAAATTCTATATGTTGTGTTGTGCTCAACATAGCCCACAAAAACACACATAAGAGAACTAGGTCCAAGTTTGGGCCTCTTAAGGTCATGGAACCTTACCATAAATCTCATACAATACATGCCTTTAGTAACAAAAATATCTCAAGATATCGGGGGCATAAGGACCTCACCGGACATGAATTTAATTCAGTTGTCCTTGTGCCAAGAGTCCTGACAATGGGGGTCGTCCTTTTACAGGTCAATGACACCCCCACCATTCTGTAGGGTCCCAAAAACAAGCTTCAAAATTGAACAACATTTCAAGTGGCTCTTCAGATCATCCCCTACTACACTGACTTCGGAGATCATAATAAACTATATACATCGGTCACTTAAGCGTAAGGCCTTTGCTTCTTTCGAAGTCTACAAAAAATCTGCACGTGACATGATCAACCATAAAATCAACAAATATATGGCAAGCAGACAAACTCCAAAGGTTTGTACAAAACATACCTTCCAAGTTACAAAGAAATTGGAACCTCTGCTAACATCTTAAATGACTTGCATCTTCAAAACTGATCTGGCCTTACAAAATCATGGGTTGTTACTTTCAGCGATTTTCCAACAATCATCTCGTAGATCAACACTTCAAAATTGATATGCTTCGAGACGGTGGATAACCTAACAAATGATGGATAGCCTCACAAACGGTTGAGTACCTCACTGACAGTCTATGGCCTGACTGATGGTCGATGGCTTAACTCATGGTCGATAGCCTTATTGACAGTCGATGGCCTAACTGACGATCGATAGCTTAACCGACAGTCGATAAGTTGACTTACAGTCGATAGTCTGACTTACAGTCCATAATCTGACTTACAGTCGATAGTCTGACTTACAGTCCATAATCTGACTTATAGTCAATAGTCTGACTTACAGTCCATAATCTGACTTACAGGCGATAGTCTGACTTATAGTCCATAATCTGACTTACAATCAATAGTCTGACTTACAATCCATAATCTAACTTACAGTCGATAGCCTGACTTATAGCCCATAATCTGACTTACAGTCGATACCCTAACTTACAGTCCATAACATTATTTTAAAAAACAGTGCGCCCGGCCTAAGCGCCCGCTAGGTGGCTTGAACCAAAATACCGCACGCCCAGACCCAAGCGGCCCTACAAGGGCAGATGTACCTGGGCGGGCGCCCAGGCGGGCTAGGTGGGCGCCTAAGCCGGCACCCAGGCGGGCGTCCAAGGACGTCAGCTTTTTTTTTGTTTTTAAATACCCAAAAGGGAAAATAGGTTATGGGGGTTATTTTCAACCCCCAAAAGTTAAAAGAAAAATTTCATAAACCCTCAATCTCTTAGCTATACCTGTTTCTGAGAATCAAAAGTATTTTTTGTGGTTTGAAGAAGCTTCCTAAACCTTTTCACTTATTATGAAATATGAAGAGTTGGAGACTACTACTAATATATATCCTATTAGACTTCTAAATTTTGTATGGTTTGAATTTTGAAATTTTGAACAAGTTGATTCTCAACATGCAATATGTCATATATTTGTATATAAAAAAATATGTTACAATATTATTAAATGTAATAAATTCTAAAATTGACACAAATATGTGTATATAAACCACATATCTATATAAGTTGTACAACAGGGCGCCCACTTGGGTGTTGGGCGCCAAGTTGGCTGCCTAGGGGCCACCTAGCATTTTTTGAAACCTTGGTCCATAATCTGCCTTACAGTCGATAGCCTGACTTACAATCCATAATCTGACTTATAGTCAATAATTTGACTTACAGTCCATAGCTTGACTTACAGTCGATAGCCTGACTTACAATCCATAATCTGACTTACAGTCCATAGCTTGACTTACAGTCCATAGCTTGACTTACAGTCCATAGCCTGACTTACAGTCCATAATCTGCCTTACAGTCGATAGCCTGACTTACAGTCCATAATCTGACTTACAGTCCATAATCTGACTTATAGTTGATTGCCTGACTTACAGTCCATAATTTGACTTACAATCGATAGTGTGACTTAACGCCAATAAATCTTCACTTTCTCAATACCCTAAAAATTTTGTAGCACCTACCCTAGTCCGGGAGAGTGCTAGAAAAGTATCAAAACCTTCCTAACACAAGTCGGACTCCCACAGGAATCGGAGCATGTTTTGGAGGTTATATTTGGAAATCAAAACACTCCTAGTACCAGTCGGATTTCCTAGGAATCGGAGTAGGATTCAGAGGCAATATCTGGAAATCGAAACACTCCTAGTACCAGTCGGATTCCCATAGGAATCAGAGTAGGATTCAGAGGTAATACAAAGTGACAATGCAAATCCGGAATCCGACGTTACACTATCCTAATACTTAAAGATAGCGAGTCATCAAAAGACATCTCCAAAAAAACTTCCTATTTAACACTTTGAAAATTGTTAATTATATGGGGGTCTCACTGCCATTTTTGAAATATCACGGTGGACATGAACTCCCAAACACAGAACCCAAAAATAGGGGATCTGGAGGCACGAGATGCTCTCGCTGTCTTCGAAGTGTTAAACACCCCCATCTCGATAAAATCCTGAGGTGCAAAGGGGTCCCGGCGAGTACACTCCCAGGATACAGCCAAATTGAAAAATAAACTCTCGAGTCCCTGAGTTGCACACTCAAGAGACCCATACAAAACCACAATCTACTAATCTGATAGGTCCTTCCAATTATTATGCAATAATCATCAATTGGATCAAGACTTCTCTCACAAGAAAAACATCATCCGATTGGTAGAACACACACTTCAATCAGGAAAAAGAAGCACAAAAAGTTCCTCACACAGTAAATTAAAAGACATTTTTAACAAAAAATGTTATCAGAAAAAATTGTGAGAACATAGCTTCAAATCAATTCTCTGTTACTAGAGAGAGAGTATGCCCTCACTGTTTTCTTTCTAAGCTTGAAAACTCACCCATCAGGTAGCTCTCTCTCTCTCCTTATGTGCCCCGTACCTCATTGTTTCTCTTTTGTCTAAGACCTCTTCTCATTCGTACCTCCTCTCTTTCTCTCTCTTCCAAAAAGACATTTACTACAAGTTATACGATATTTTAATAGAACTCTAAAGAGGTGTCCAGAGGAGAGAGAACAAGAGAGTCACGTGGAGAGGAAGGGGTGCCATGTGCTATAGACATGGCACAAAAGGAGAGGGAAGAGGGGTGAGCAATAAATGCATAAGAGAAGAAGAGTAAAAAGGAGGGGAAAAGAGCGAGTGGTCCTACAAGACCACACAAAGCAATATAAAATAGCAGCTAAAAAAAAAGATGTTTTGAAACACATTTTAGCAAAAAAAAGGTAACATGCACACCTCCAAACTTAATCCCTCATAAAATGCAAATGCAAAAATTAAGAGAGAGATTACGAAGCAAAAACATTTAGGGGCTTTGTAATGCAAGCCTAGCTCTCTAGGTATACTTTTCGACTGCGATTACTATGTTCAAAGTCTCCATGCTTAGGGTCCCCTTTATCTTTCTCCATGGCTCATATGTGCTTTCATCAAGTCCAAAGATTCAAAGAACTCATTTTTTAGGTTACAAACGGGGTTAACATACAAAACAAAACCCAACTCAAATGGTGTGCACCACATCAAGAAGGGAAGCAAGCTATTGTGTGGGTACCAAAGGGATTAATAAGTAGAAAGAAAAATTGGGCGATAAAGTTTCATTACATCCTGACAATTTTAGCACCTAATGCCCAAATGGCAACCTTACATGTATTCTTCGAAGTCTAGGGTGGCAACATCCAGGACGTGGTCATTATATTGGTTGGAACCCCTCCAAAGATCCAATTAGAAACCCAATCACCAAATAATTGATTGGGTAATGTCAATATGGATTTCACCATCTAGAACACTCCGACCTTCCAAAAAGCCATCATTTCTAGCCCATAAATCAAGATTTCTTGATCCATACATGCTTGAAAGAAATGTAATACAAGACAGTAAACACATAAGATCGAAGCGCACCTCAAACTTCATTCAAGTTCCATGGCTTGGAGCGAGAGCTTCATAAGCTCACAATAACAAGGTAGAAAATTCTAGAGAAATTCTTCCTGGACCTATGTCCAAGCTATATCTACACCTGAGTGAACTTTCTCTCTCTTCATCAATTACTCGAAGCCTCCTCACCAATTCAGGAAGTAAATAAAGGAAATAACAGCTAATACTTTGACAATTGAACTTTCTAAATTGTCTCCATAGACAGCCCACTAACTATCCTACGTTACAAGGTCAAACCCAAAAACCCTATCCAAAAAGTAGAAGTGAATGTGGGTTATTTATACCTACTTTATTAACACAACTATTATTCTAGTTATTTCTTTTGAATCATCAATTATCCCTCAGTCGGAAAGGATCTGACACGATGAATTGCCTGCTTCTTCAAGTTCTTCTCCGTGGTACTTATATAGGTCTGCCACATTGAAAATAGGCACAATACCCACATTCTCTGGTAGTCCTACCAGGTAGGCATTATCCCCTTGCTTTCCCTCACATTGTGGGGCTAAATTTTATTACTTTGAAGGTTGTAATGAGTACCTGTTGGAGTCTTTCCCTTAGAAAATTTTACCCCTCGCGGAAGAGGATCAACAGCAGGGGCTTGTAGCCTTTGTTACTCTCAAGTATATTTCCGTGGAGCTGTAAATGCACCTCATGCATGTGATCACCAAATGCTTCAGCACCCTCATGCATCCTTTTCATGTAAGGCAACATATTGAGGTCCACTACACAAATTGGAGCACATCACTATAGGATCTCAAATGGTGACTTTCAGCTGACAGTTGTCATAGACAAATTACACAAAAAATAGCACCATGTCCCATTGTTTCAGCTTGTCACTCCCCAAGTAGCTCAACAAGTTTCCAAGACTTCAGTTCATTACCTCCATCTGCCCATCAGTAGCAGGGTTGTAGGCCCTAACATATTGGAGTAGGGTCCCCAACTTTCTTTCTTCTCTCTGTAAATCTTGACTGTAGGGCGAATCTTATAAGCCCATGTGCCTGTGAGGGTGCTTTCAGTCCTACACTTTTTGTAATCCCGGACCCTCTTTAGTAATACAATGTTAACAATTATCAAAAAAAAAAATTATTGGAGTAGTGTCCCCAACTTACCCCATAAAGACCTCCAAAACTGGCTCATGAATTTCATGTTGCAATTGGAAGTAATAGTCTTTGGTACACAATGCAACCACACAACTTCCTTGAAATAAAGACCTCAGATATTAAATGCATCTACAATATTTCTGCACACGAGAAAATGGCCATTCTTGGATATCAGTCAACAAATACTAGAAAGCATCCATACATCTTTTTGCATGGCAAACTGAGGACAAAAGCTAATTGACATCTTCCCATGGCACTATTGGGACAAGCAGCATTTCGTGTCATCCTTTGGCTGTCTGGCATGCATCGCATTGCTCTACAAATTGAAGCACACCAAGATGGAATCTAGGCCAATAGTACTTCTCCATTGCCATCAACAATGTCTCGTCCCATCCAAAATTCCCTTCATTTGTGCAGCACTTTTATCAAGCTTTCTTGCACAAAGCCCTCGGGATACAGATCTTGGAGCCTTTGAAAAGAAACCTACCTTGGATTACGTGTTCACTTTTCATTTTTCCCAGGCTTAGTTTGCAAGTGGTGAATATAGGTCCAAAATGAGTAATCATGTTCATAAAGATCTTTTAGCACCTCGAACACAATCACCTCAAAGGCCATTGAACCAAGCAATGATCCACTCTGGCTTAGTGCATCTGCCACTTGGTTTTGGCTCCCTGAACTTGTGCCTCAGCACAAACGTGAGCTAATGTAATAAGAGAGTCGTTTCGCATGCCTACAGCTCAGCTTTCGTTGTGCACTAAGAAAATTGAGGGCTTCATGGTCAAAATAGATTACAAACTCTTGTTGGAGTAGGCAGTTGCTGCAAAACCTTAGTACTTGCACAACCCCATAGAAGAAAATATCATAGGTTGGGTATGATGCTATTGCCTTGCCTAACTTCTTGCTCGGCCCTCTTGGTTGAGAACAGCACAAATCCCCATATGTGAGGCAATGCACTCAACCTCGAACATCTTGAAAAACTCCAGTACTGCCAATAAAGGGGCTTCTGCCATCTTTTTCTTAATGATTTAGAAGCTATTAAGGGCAATTAGTAAAAGGGGCAATTAAGGTGCTAAATTATGAAAAAAGGACCGATGAAATGTTGCCAATCCATGGAAACTATGAACCTCAATGAAGGATTTGGCAGTTGGGCATTCAACAATGGCCCCTGCCTTCTCTTGGTCAACTTTCATGCCATCCACTGACACCATAAGTGCCATGCATTAAAAAAAGGTGACAACGATCATCTTGCCTAAGACTTCTAGTTGCTCGAAAGAATCCTCTTGGCGACCCATTCATCATCATTGAAAAACAAGAATGGGTCCAACACGCTGAAATCCACCTCCCCAATCTCTCCCAAAATCATATTCTCATTGCAGAATCTAAATATCCAGAGTCAACATGAATCTCAAAGAGCCATTCGAAGTTTCAAACAACAGAAAAATCAAGGACCAAAAAGCCATACCAATTGAACAACCAGGAAACTCTATAAATTCAACTCGATTGAGGGTTATTTAAGAAACAAAGACAGCAAATGACTACCATAATGTTAGAGACTAGATAATCTAGATTTACGAACTAAATAATGACAATCAATGATTGTCATAACACCAACCAACTCTCATAAAAAAGTGTTTTAGGTCTCATCTCCTAGATCCATTCAAACAATAGAGAAATCAAGTGACCCAAAAGCCATCACCATTGAACAACCAGGAACTCTTTAAACACATCTTGATCCTAGGTTATTTAATAAATAAAGACAACAAATGACTACCATAATGTTAGGCTCTAGATAAGCCATAGTAACAAACTAAAGAAAGAGAATCATTGATTATCATAACATGCAAAATAATAATTTACCAAATTAATATGCTACTCAATTCGGACTCAGCAGCTTGCCAAGACGAGTCTTGGGTACAAACTCAGGAGCACCAAAAAAATTATAAAATATAAAAATTGTTTATTGTACTAATCAATGTATAAATATGGTTATATATGATTTTGATATTTTTATGATGACTGGTGAATTTTTCTTATCACATCCTCTATTTTTCTATTTTCCCCTTTTTGGATTTTTTTGAATTGCTTCCATTTATAAATCAGTATTTTCCAAGTTCCATTTTTTATATATTTTTCCATCTCTTTTAGAGTTTGAATGTTGTTTCCTGTTTGCTTTTTACCAATTTTTCTTTGAAAAAAAATTGCTTTTGAAAAAAAAAAAAATTAGCCCTTCCTTGGCTTGGACATGACTCAAGCAAGTCCAAATTACTCCGTACAGGGGATGATTCCTGAGCCCCAGACGAGTTTTTCATCATTTCTTTTAAGCATATCCAGCATGAGTTAGCCTAGAGACAAAGCAATGCAAGCAATATGTCACTAAAAACCTATTGGGATATAGAAAGTAAGGCATGTAACATCTTTTGGGAAGGAATTTAGTGGCACGAAAAATAAATCTATTGGTGGCAATGTACCCATAGGCTAAGTTTGTAATTTGTAAGTGAAATCCATTATACGTCGATGTTTTTTAGCAGGACAATGTCGACAACGATCGAGCTGTTTCAGCAATTTCTTTTTGTACCGCAAAGAACATCAATCACACAACTCAAAATTATGGATTTCACTCGAAGCCAGATAACATCGCTAGAAGTTCAAAAGATGAAATAAATAAATAAATAAAAGGAAGGAAAAAAAAGATGCAGGCAAAAATAAGCACTTAAGGCATAAGACGGGAGAAAAATGGAAGCAAATTACAAGTTTCTTGACTGCTAAACCATCTCCAAATGGCTCAAACTTCAAAGAAAAGATGATCGGTATAACAGCATAAAGCCTTGTTTGAAAGAAGAAGAAAATGATGAAGAGTGAAAGAGAGATACAGGAAGCATACTTTTTCTTGATGCTGAAGCTGAAGGCAAGGTTTTCTGATTCGAAGTCAAGGGGACCGTCCATCTCCATCACCATCTCTCTCTCCCAGAAGCAAATGAGCGCCACAGAGGCTGTTTATTACCAGGTAAGCCGCTCAAACGTTTACATTCAAAATACCCACTCCTCCCCCGACGGAGTTTGATTATTCATTAACTCTACCAATTAGCCCGTGCTATAAGGAGGGAGAGAGAGCCTCCATTTATTTTGTCGGGACAGATTTTTCATACAAGTTGTAAGGGAAGAGAGAGGGGAGGTTTTTATAGAGCTAGGTTTTATGAAAACAAAATAATAAAACCTTTATCTCAAATCCTCATCTAAAAAGCATTTTAGCAACAAATCTTCAAGATGGCACTAAAGTCAATTTCCAATATTGACAATAAAAATTGAAATTCAAAAAATGTACAGGTCTTGAAGATCTATGAACACCTATTTTTTTGGATGAAATGAACCGTCCAGATAATTTATTAATATATATAATTTTTAGAGCTTGAAATCCTAATTTCTCTTCACAACCATATTGTTCAAGCCGAGATGATTGATGTAAAAGTTTTTCAACGCTTAAATTACAATTTTTTATGAGTTATGAGATGAGGCTGTACTTATTTTTATAGTCATTTCTCGTAAAATAATAGCCAGGAATTTACAAAAGAAATCATTGTAAAAATAATTAAAATATACAATTTTTCATATATTTTACACTAAGTCTCACTTTTGAGGCCATATAGCATATTTTGGACACCATTTTTATGAGTCTCGTGATTAATGTGTTGATATGCAGATGCGCAAGACATGAAAAGTGAAAGTGCCTCGAGTTCGGATGGGTTGTCAATGGAATTCTAGAAGTTTGGATGGGAATGAACTTTTTTTTACCCCTAAGATTTCTTCACTAAAGGTAAGCTTCTCGAGCAAATCAACTCCACTTTTCTATGTTTGATTCCTAAAGTGGATGCACCTAGTGTGATGAAAGACTTTAGACCTATTGGGTTGTGTAATGTTTTGTATAAAATTATCAGCAAAATAATTTCTAATCGTTTACGAGTTGTTCTTGTTGATATTATTGATCCTAGGCAGGCTGCATTCTTGAAAGGTAGGCTTATTACATATAACATCCTTATGGCAAATGAACTTATGTCTCTTTGCCATAGGAATTCATTCAACCTAAAATGTATCTGCAAATTGATTTAAGCAGTACCTATGATAGGGTTCCTCGAATTTTATTATGGGTAGATTGCATGCTTTGGGCTTTACTGGTCCATTTGTTTCATGGGTGCGCTTGTGTATTTCCACTACTTCCTTTTCTATTTTTAAGAATGGTTCACCTAAGTTATATTTTAAAGGAAAAAGAGGTTTCAGACAAGGGGATCCTCTATTTCCATATTTATTCTTGTTGATCATGGATTTCTTCAGTAGGCAACTTGATTATGCTATGTTGCATAGCATGATTCCTAGGGCGTTTCCTTCAGGGTGTGATTATGTAGTCTCTCATTTGTTTTATGTTGATGATGGGCTTATTTTTTGTGAGGCACCCATTTCCTCAACCACTGTAATGGGAGAACTCATTTCTAAGTTTGAAAGGATTACTGGTCAGATCTTGAATTCCTTTAAAAACAAGGCTTTCTTCTTTGGTGCACCACGGGGAGCACGTAGGAGAATCCTGGGAGTGTTGGAGTTCCTTGAAGGATCTCTGTCAATCCGTTATTTGGGCCTACCATTATTTCATGGACATTTGAGGCATAGCTACTGCCATAGTCTAGTGGGTGAGTTGTTCAGTAAGATTGGGTCACGGCAACCTTTACGTCTCTCATATGCAGGTTGACTTTAGTTGCTTAAGTCAGTACTCATTGCATCAGCGGCTTTCTGACTGCTATTTTTCATTCTTTCGAAGAAAACATGTAATATGATAGAGAGATTACTGAGGAACTTCTTATGGGCCAGTGAAAAAAAAAAACGTGTTCATCTTGTCAAAGAGAGGATAGTGTGTCTCACTCAGGTAGAAGGAGATCTCGGGGGTAGGGGAAATGGTGGACTTCAATATTGCAAGAATGATGAAGTTAGCCTGGAGGATTTTAGAAAACCTATCATCGTTGTTGGCCCGTTCTTCAAACATCAATAGTTTAGAAATTCTTCTATAGTGGAGGTTGAAACAAAAAGATGATGTTCTCATGCCTGGAAGGGGATTCTACTTGACTTATCGCATTTGAAAGGCAATGTATAGTGGAGTATTGGTAATAGTCAGATGGTGAATTTCTGAGTGGATCCATAGTTAGCAGGTCAATCACTATCGGAGTTGCATGGTAGCGACATTAAGGAGGATTTGGGAGCTGCTACTTTTCAGACTTTATTGGTGGTGCAACTCAATCTTGGGATTTGCCCCCTTCTACATCTACCTCTTTGAGAAATATATGGAGGCAGGTGGACAACCATACTCTTCCACTACAACCCAAAAACGATTCATTGGTCAGAATTCACTCTGTTGATGACTTGTTCTCAATTAAAGGGGCATGCAATTTTATTAGGCATCAAGGTTTATCACATCTAATTTTTCTTGCACTTTGGTCTTCTAGATGCCACACACAGGCGAATTGGCTCTCATAGCTGGCACTACATAATTGATTACCCACTTCACTTTTATTGCAGCAACGGGGCATCCAGGTGGATTTTCTATGTTCCTTTTGTGGCAACCATGATGATAGCCTCTTCCATCTATTATTTCAATGTGTTTTTGCTCATGGAGTATGAAGATCATTAGCATCGAGATGTGGAAAATGGTTCGTCCTGGGTATTTCTACCCCTGAGATACTTAGGAGGTGATTGCTTTTCAGGTTAGAATCTCATGGACTCCGTAATATCTGGTGTTCCATCTCTTTTACTACTATTTGGTTTCTATGGGAGGAGGGCAACAGGAAAGTCTTTGAGTCAAGATCCACCATGAGAGAGCACATTATGAAACATATTACCTTACATGTTTAGGCATTAGCAGCTGTTAAAAAGTGGTATTTCCACTTATCGAAAAAAGCCATCATTGGTAATCTTCAAACAATTTGGCGTCAACATAACTCATAAACCCTTATTTCGGTGGTATGGCCATTTCCCGAGGCTCAGAATTATAAACTCAATATTGAAAGTGCTTCTTTGGGAAATTCAGGTTTAGCAGGAGGTGGTGGAGTCATCAGGAATAGAAAGAATGGTTTCATTGTTGTTTTTATATAGAATTTTGGTTTTGCTTCTAATAACCATGTAGAATTCTTGGCCCTTGAAGAAGGAATCAGTTGGTTCATCAAAGGAATTGCTTTTCAATACAGATAGAAAGTGATTCAGCCCTGCTTGTGGATGTCATTCAAAATCAATGTCGTGCTCCATAGCAGCTATAGATGATTGTAGATAATTGTCGTACCGGACTTTCTACTCATCAATAGTTCATTGCACATGTTTTTCGGGAGGCAAATATGGTTGTGATGCCCTCTCCAAGAGTGCATATGTTGGCCCCGGTGCTACTGTGTGGCGTCGTTAACCACTAGATTTTCTTTCTTCTCTTTTATTACATGAATTGGTGCAACTGCCCTACTGTAGAGTTGTACAATAATTATTTTTCTATTCTCATTTATTAGTGAAAAAATGGGTAGGGGATCTTCTCCCCCACTGACTTACCCAAAAAAAGATATGTAAATGTGCGTCCCCCTTTTTATGATTTATTTTTTAGATATCTTTGTATCTAATTTTTGAGGAATATTAATCTCTGATATGGAGTAATTAATATATAAAGAAATACATTTTAATTTTAAAAATGATAATGTTTTTAAGAATTTTTTTAGGCCTTTGAATTTAAATTTTTTCTAGAGGAATCACCACTTTAAATCCTGGATATTTGATGTGTTGGAGATGCAAATGTAGAATTGTGTCCCTAGATACATAAAACACTTTTTCTTTTTAATTGTTTTTATATAGAGGATTTAGATCAAATTTGGGGCATTTGAAGTTCTCCCCAACGCACACTTATAAAAACTATGAAAAATTTATTAATATAAAATAACCAAAATATCACTACAAGATTTGGGGGTATCTTGATAATTTTAGTTTTTAAAAGTTATTTTTTTATTTCAGGTGGGGGATGGCGAAAGAAATACACACACTAAATTTGAGCTACAAAAAATAAATTAAATAAAAATACATTATACACCTCAAAAGTGGTACTTGAGTGTAACACATGCATTATAGATGGGTATTTTTTAATTTTAAAATAAAAAGACCTCCTTTTTTGTTTGCAAATTTCCTTAATAGTGGAATTATTAGACTTTATTTTGGAAAAGTAAATTTGTAAAAAAATACTATTCAATTTGATTTAAGGAGGGAAAAGTATCAGCCATCCCATATATTAATTCCCTCATTTATGTTAACAGACAAGTACTCAGAAATCATGCTCTAATAAGCAAATGAGTGGGAAAATTCACCAATTGGGGTGGACGATCCGCAACAAAGTTACTAGAAAGGGTATGTTGCATTGTATGTGCTATGTGGGGATTTATAGATTTTGTGACTGAAAAGATAAAGTGGAATTAAATGGCACACATAATCAAGCACCACAAACTTTTAGTATGCAAAGTACACAACACAATTACTTACTTTAAAGGGCCGTTTAGATCCGTGAAAAAATATTTCCTGGAAAAATCTATTGCCTTTGAAATGTATTTCAAGAAAAGTATTTCCTTTTAAAAAGATTTCAATTGTTTGGATGGTATTTAGATGCATAACATTTTCATGGCTTTTTTTTTTATTGCTTTTCTTATTAAATCCCGACAACAAACAACCCAAATCCTAATAAAGTAATAAAAAGGGGAGAAGAGAGATCGAAAATGGAGGATGAGCAAAAAGAGAGGGGGGTAAGAGAATTGAGCAGCCTCACGACATCATCTCCCCAAGTATGTATTTGCGGGAAGAAACTGAAAAGGTATTAAGCACGAAGCCTAAATACGCAGGGGGATTCTTAATGTCATTATACTTGTGGGTCAAGCTTGACTATGATGCGCCTCATAAGAGCCTCCTAGTAATGGTTTAAATGAGATAAGAGAGATAGAAAATGAAGAGGAAGAGTTAGAGTGAGAGAGATTGAGGAGACGTAAAGGGGAGTGAGAAACAAAGAGGGAGAGAGAGCAAGTGAGGCAGAGAAGAGAATGAGAAAGAGAAGAACGGAGAAGAGAGAAAGGGAGAGAGAGAGAGATAAGGAAAGAGGGAAGGAGAGAAAGCAAGAATGAGAAGAAGAGAGGAAGAGAGAGGAGGAGAGGGGCAATGGGCTAGTAGCTGCTTGAGTGAGGAGAGAGAAAATGAGAGAGAGAGAGAAAGAGAGAGTGCGGGGCATTGGGCTAGCCGTTGTCCCGAATTAGGGGGGAGAGAAAGAGGGCAGGAGGGAGAGAGAAAGAGAGAGTACAGAGCAACAGGCTAGCAACTGTCTCGAGCTATGGGGGAGAGAGAGAGAGAGAGATATAAAGAGAAGGGAAGATTGAGAGAGAGGAAGAGATGAAGAGAGAAAAAAGAAGAACAAGAGAGAGAAGGAGAATGAGAAAGAGAGAGAAAAGGAACCAGGCACTTATATGGCAAGCCAAGGGCTCGGGTTCAAAGGCTACGCTCAGTCCCGGTGCTCCTTAATAGTTCCGTGCAAGGGAGGAGGATCAAGGGAGGCTAAGGGGTATGGTGTATAGTTGATATGGGTTGGGTGAGGTTAGGATAACCTATGGTCTATAGTTGAGATAGTCTAAGGTCTATGGTCAAGATGGACTGTGGTTTATGGTTGGGGTAATCTAAGGTCCATGGTCAAGATGGACTATGGTTGGGGTGGTTTAAGGTCTATGGTCAAGATGCACCATGGTTTATGGATGGGGTAATCTAAGGTCCATGATCAAGCTGGACTATGGTTGGGGTAGTTTAAGGTCTATGGTCAAGATGGACTATGTTTTAGGTTGAGGTAGTATGGGTAATGTGGACTATAGTCTAGGGTTAGAATGGTATGGGTAATGTGGACTATGGTCTAGAGTTGGGGTGGTCTATTCTAAAGGTCTTAATGATCTAATGGTATACTCCCACAAGCAAAACATTTCTCTCTCTTCTCTTGGTTGGGCACAATTCAATTGGTCTCACTCTAATTTTGATTGCAATCGCCAACCTTGTACAAAATGAAGTATAAGTGCTTATATAGAGCCATTCCCAAACATGGGTGGATGCTCAACATCTAACCTAATTGATGAGTAATACAATTAAAAGTGAATTTCGTTTTTGTGAAAAATGATCGTTTTACCCCTCCATACTTTTGTGGAAATGACATGACCAACTCTCAAAAGAGGTCTCTTGCCTTCCCTATAGTTCCAAACCATTTTCGGTGCATTCCAACGACATTCTGAGCAACCTAATGTTGTAGAAACGTAGTCATCTTGAGACGATTGATTGGATATGTATTTTGATGCTTGAATAGAACTTTTGATGATGAACTCAAAATCCGACCAAACCCATAAACTTGAAATCTTCAATCTTCGATCTTGCACATTCCATCGCATTTCCAGTAATCTTTCTTATCACAAATAGGAGTGGAAGTTGTTGTGATCACTTTGCAACAAAAGTCCCTCGATTTGAGTGTCATTTAATCACTTTTCCATTTTTGAAAGTTGCTAAAAAATAGGATTCCGACGACCGAAAAATTGTGCCTACTTCCGTGTTTGAATCTGGTGCCTTCCCAGCTTCAATCTTGAGCAAACTTTACCTCAAATTGAATACCTTCGAGTCACAAGGGTGATAGACCTGCTCTTGAGGCAATCTAAAATCGGGGCTTCGAGAAATAATTATGAGAGTGAAGGGATGTCATGCCATAAAATTCTGCATGTTATGGTCATTCATTGGCTTTAAGATAGGACCATCACAAGAAATCTCGTTTTTAGAAAACATAGTTTCCATATATGAAAACTAGTTTGTTGAGGCTCCTCGTGAATAGTGTAAGACCTAATCATTTTAGGAAAGTTAGCCCTCAAGGGTCCAAATATACCAAAACTTGGTATTCTGAGTTTAATTGGCCTTTTGAGTTCACATGTGGTAGTCTGGTATTCACCAGAGACCTTAGAAATATAAATCTAGTTATGATGTATTTTGGGCATGTTAGAGAGCAGCATTGAAAATGAAATTTCGTTATGATATGTCGAATCTTTGTCTAGACGGGCATATTTGAGGCATCAAATGCTACCTCTTATGCTTTCTAAGGCCAAGATAACACCTTTTCAAATTCTTCAAAAATTAGGCTCACTTAATCATGGGCTTCTGTAGTCTGCAAGCATTTTTGGTACATGTGGGCCTAAGTTACAACTGTCGTCTCCTTTATTTTTACCGTGGAGACAAGCGTTTAAATAATACCCTACAACAACTTGTCCCGTTGAATGTCGCTCTTCGCGAGGAGCGAGAAGTGTGACATTCAGAACAAAATTGTTTGAGTTCATCTTTTGAATCCTTACAGTGGTGCCATTATTGCCTCTCAATTTTTATTTTCTTCCCGATCACTAGCATTGACATGACCTTTGAGAGGAAATTATGCCAAGCTTCTTCCCTAGGAATGACTGGGGCTACTTTCAGCTCTATCTATTGGGGGTCTTGTTTAAGGGCTTGAAAACCCAGTCCTGCTACTTTCAGTTCTAACGACTAGGGACCTTGTTTAAAGGCTTGAAAATCCAATCATGCTACTTTCAATTCTAACAACTGGGGGCATTGTTTAAGGGCTTGGAAATCCATTCCTACTATAAATTTTGAAGGAGACTAGTGGCTAGGGGTCTTGCTTAAGGGCTTTCATCTCAACTCATCAATGCACCAATTTGGTCTATTGGTGGGTGCTTTGCTTAAGGGCATGGAAATCCACTTCAGTAGATATTTTTGGTTCCAACAACCAACGAACTTGCTTAAGGGCTTATAACTTGGTTTTGTTAGAATCAGGATTGGTCTGGCAGCGAGGCCCTTGCTTAAGGGCTTCTTTCCCGATCCGTCAAGATTTCTTGGGTCTACTGGTGGGGGCATTACTTCAGGGCTTCTTTCCCGATCCGTCAAGATTTCTTGGGTCTACTGGTGGGGGCATTACTTAAGGGCTTCTTTCCCGATCCGTCAAGATTTCTTGGGTCTACTGGTGGGGCCATTACTTAAGGGCTTCCTTCCCACTTCAGTAGACATTGCCTTGATGGGCACATGAACTGCTACATCAGGACTCAAACTGGTTGACAGGAGGTTGTTTCTTTGGGGCTTGAACCCCAAACTATTGGGTTTAGTCAGGGGCTTTTTAGTGGCCATCCCAAAGCTCTAAACTTTCGACAACTAGGAACCTTAATAAGACGACCTCTTTGGGGCTTGAACCCCAATCTACTGGGCTTAGTCAGGGGCCTTTTAATGGCCATCTTGAAACTCTAAACCTTCAGCAGTTGGGAATCTTAATAAGATGATTACCCTTCGTGTCGGGGTATTTATTTGGCTTGACAGTCAATAGCCCAAGTTGTCCTCATGACTTTACTATGATTAACCTTTTGACGAGGAAATCCTTTGGGCATACGGCCAATCCGATTTCCATCTTTGTGATATTTCTGACTTTCAGCCTTTAGGGGCTGAGCCAAGTTATTGAAGCTTTTTTTCAAGCTCTTTTTGGTTTCAATAATAGGGTGCCTTTGAGGGGCATTGCCTCCAAGCTGTTGAACTTTTGGCATATTGAGTCGGTTGAAGCTATCTATCAAGGCCAGCGTTGAATCAACATGTTTATTAGTTTAGGCTCCCTTTCGGGTTTTCACCTAGATTGGGTGGAAGTGGTGCTACATAGCGGTTTTCACCAAATCCCTTTTTATTAGGCTCTTTTTCCCATTACTTTGTGGCCACATCCACTTGAAACTCATTTTTACTCATGATGATCCCTATCAGACTTGCATCGTGCCCTGTTTCTATTTTTGAATGCTTTTACTAGTGGTTTCGTGACTACGCCTGCCTTTATATCCACTTTTACTTATAACGCCCTTTCGGCTTTTCACCATGCTAGATTTCTTTTCCTTTTGGACTCTTTTACCTATAGCATTGTGGCTACATCCGCCTCTATTTCTTTTTTCTTTTCACTTTTCTAATAACATGGTGCTGGAATGTATGATACATGATGGGAAGGTCCTCCCCTTATTGGTGATGGGGATGGAACAGTGGGTTTAATACTAGGTGTGAGACTCACTTGGGGAGACAAAGGTCTCGAGTGAGACTCTAATGGGGATGAAGTGTTTGGTGAGAGCGCTCATTCATGAGTTCGAATGATGCCCAGTGGAAGGTGGGAATGTTGATCGAATGGAAGCAGTCACTCAGAAGATTGATGACTCAACTGAGGAGTGATGTGGTTGAAGGAGGCAACCACTCATGGGTTTGCATGTTGCATGTGAGATGGGAATGTGAGTATTGGGTTGGCCAAGGGTATGACTCGTGGTCTCATGCGGATCATGAGTGTGATGGGTGACCCGACCCTATTGGAGAGATAGGGATTCTGGTGAGTCATGGGGTAGTGTTTTGTAAAATGGATGGTTTGAAGTGAGCCAGGTAAGGTAATGCTCAATTGGGGGAAGGGTGTGACTCAACTGAGGGGCGATGGATTGTGGCGGTGTCGAGTTGATCCGTGGTGAAGTGCTCCACCTGGGTGACCATCCAAAGATTTGAATGGTGCGTGTGATGGGGATTCATTGGGGAGGAAATTGATTTAGATGGGTGCGCTCATTCATGATCTTATATGATGCTCAAAGAGTGACAAAAGATGTCGAGTCAATTGAGGTGGAACGATCAAATGGAAGCAACCATTTCTGGGTTTGAATGGTGCCTAAGGTGAGGCAAGGACGTGACTCAACTGGTGAGTGGGGGCTTGATTTGTGAGATGGATGAGATGGATACTCACTGAAGATTGTGAGGGATGCAACTCATTGGGGGAGTGGTAGACTCGTAGGAGTTGTGAATGGCATGACTCAATTAGGTTTGTTGAGTCTGGTTGAGGATGGGGGTGTGAGATGATAAAGTGTGAGAGTGGAAGAGGACGGGGATGTTTTTGAGTTTTCATCCAAGCCTTTATGGTATATACCATTTCTAGTTTTCATAAAACCCTGTTAGAAAAAATTTTGTGGCGCTTTACCCATCATTGTTAAACCATGACCATCTTTTCTTTTTTCTTTCACTTTTACTCGTGACACCCTTTTGGGCTTTCACCACGCCCATTTTTTTTCTTTTCAACATTTTCACCCTTGGCTTCAGGGCCATGTCGACCCTTTGTTTTTGCTTTTACTCGTGGCATGCTTTCGGGTTTTCACCATGCCTGGTTTGTACATCTTTGGTGCAACTATGGTGAGTGTTGCGACACAAAGTTCCATACAATTTATACAGTAAGGATCATAAGCATGGTTCCATAACGTCCGAGGGTGCAGCCCACTATGGAGGTATGGGACGATGCCACTATGAAGTTGCCCACTAGGGCATAACTTTGGTATCTTCCAAGATAGGCTTGTTGGGTCTTGGATAATGGCACCATTGAAAGTGTGGGTGACCTGAGGTTCTCCCTTATGCTTTCTTTACATAACTGGCCTTCGTGAGATAAATGACATATTCATAATCTCATGGGCGAAGACCTTGGTGTTTCCAAGCATTTTAGGAGGCTCAAGGGTCTGACGTCATTCAGACACTCATGACTGAAGTCTTTGAGGATTGCATATGAAAAGAGGCCTTTGAGAAGCCATGTATCTTTGTGCACATGGTGAATAGAAGTGAAGGAAGAAATGGATGATGAATAGTGGGAGGCTCCCTTGAGTGAGACTCACTTGGGGAGATGGGTATCGTGGGCGAGACTCAATTGGGGAGTCGAGTGGTTGAGTGAGAGCACTCATTCATGTTTTCGAATGATTCTCGATGGGAAGTGAGAGAGTCGAGTTGACTATGTTGAAGTGGTCAAATGGAAGCGATCATTAAAGGGTTTGAATGGTGCAAGTGATGAGGAGTGGTGAGGCTAAAGGGGGCAATAAGAGGTGTGACTCGACTAGGGAGTTGGAGGACTCATGCGAGAGTGGTAGCCTCATGATGGTTATGAATGATGTGAAAGTGGGGGTGGCTGCCTCATTTGGGAAGTGGAAGCGAGCATCCCTTGGTGTCGATTCATTGTAGAGGTGCGACTAATATGGGTTGGCTCGTCTCGAGCGAAAAATTCCTCCAATGAAATCAGGATAATGGTGGAAGTGTCTGATCCACTGGGGGTATTGGTAGTGCCGCCTTTGACAAGGCTTGGGGGTAGAGCAAGGGTACGCTCATGATTGTCAACTTTGGCATCGTATAGGCTCCCTGGGGGCAGCATGCTTTGGGGTGAGTAACGATAAGGCTGCAGATATGAGGCCTCACACAGTCTACCATGTGCTTGAGGACAAGTTCAGGGAGCTTTTGGTGATGTCTACCCAAGATGGTTTGTTCAGCCTCCTGAGAACGATGAGTAGCAAGGCACCATCGAATAAACAGTCTTGACTGATGGCAAGAGGTATAGGAGGCTCGCAACAAGGGAATAGTGAGGGGTGCTCGGACCAGCCATCCAAAACTCCATAGGTTCACTCAACGCGGAACAAAGAGGGTAGAGGTTTGACTTTTGCATGCCCCTTTTCAAGTCTCAAAATGCCACATTGAAGGGTTGCATTCGAGGTCTTCACCCGTACTGAGCCGGTTGAGGGAAAGTTTAAGGTCATCACCTTGTTTAGACCAAATAAGGATGCTTTTAAGTCCTCACCTTTGTTGGACATAAAGATTCTTTTAACGTTTTCACTCTCATTAGACGTAAACGAGAACATTTTAACGTCATGACTCTTGTTGGATGTATTGGGGGATTTTTGGGGTCTTGACCCCTAATGGACCGCTGTAGGGTATTTTTAGAGTCCTCACTTTTATTGGATGGTTGAGGGTAAGTTTAAGGTCATCACCCACTTAAGACCAAAGTAGGGGTGCTTTTAAAGTCCTCACTCAAGTTGGGACATGTTGGTAGGGGTGCACATGATAGGAACTGGATCATGGGGCACCATAAGGTGCAGGGTCCAACGGACAACTGCAGGTTTTTGTAAAATATGTGGCCCTTGAGGGGCGTTTGTGACTTTGTTTCTCATGACAAGACTCCAGAGGGGTGTTGTGCAACTTTGGGAATCCCTTGGGGTAGTTTGACTCTTGAGGAAATAGGCCACGCATGACATTTAAGGTGTCGTGTAAGGTGAGAGTCATGTGGTTTGCCCTAAAACATGAGCTTTTGAGGGGAAAGGAGTGGAGAATGGTATGGTTGAGGCTTCTCAATAGGGTGAAGAATGACTTATGGAAAAAGGCCCCACACGGGGCATTTGAGGTGCCACACGGTTCGAGACTAGGGTAATGGTCCTTTGATTTGCCCTGAAACATGAATGGTGAAGACTCAAGAGAGTCATAAGTTGTGTAACTCGACTGGGGAAATGGAAACTAGAAAGAGTCATAAGAGATGAAAAGGTTGGTGGGGAGAAAATGCTCGTGGATGAGGTGATGCATGAAATGGATAAGACAGGTGGTGGAAGTGCCCTATTGGGTGTGACGGTATAAAGTCACACAGTCGAGACTGTGGTACGCCTCTGTTAGGGATATTGCATTGTTTCTCACGAAGAAGCAATGGCAAGGTTCAAAGTCACACAGTTAAGATTGTGGCATGTCACCATTGATATGTCTTGGACCTTACCGGTTTAGTCAGGCCCTTGTTCTAGATTTGGGTCTTTGCCCTGTTTGTGGGTTCGGATTCCATTTTTCTTAAGACTTCGAGACTACCCCGAGTTGGTGTTTCCCGTCTTAACATGAGTCTAAGCGAGACTTCTTCGGGCTCATGAAAGCCCCTAGCTCAGATTGGATTGGCTTCGGCTCCAGCATCATGACATGCTCGAACCTAATCAGCTCGAAAAGGCTGTTGCTCTGGGTGTTCCGGCTTGAAATGGGCTCGGGTGTAGCTCCTTTGAGGCGCACCATGTGGCAAGCTTCTTTGGTCTCATTGGCACCAAGGGAAGCAAGAGGAGAGAAGCAAAACTCCTTCTCCAAGGGGTTCACATCCTTGGTTGAAGAGGGGAAATGTCTCATGCTATTCTTTTCTTCACCCTTGAATAGGGCCCTCACTGCTTTGTTGACTTGGCCCCATATCCGAGCTTGACCATAATTTCTCTTCTTAATGGCTTAGTAGAACTGCCTCCGAATGAAGGATAGCCTTTGAGCTGCCCCAAGGTAAGTGCTTGACATGTCGTGCTGGTGGAGTTGCTTTCGGGCCACTCTCAAATGCGGGCCCAGATCCTAAGAGGCTCGCTGCAGGAGAGTGGGTCGGGGTTGGATGCTAGCTCAGTGGTTAGGCTGCTAGTCCTAGTGAGTGTGTGATAAAGGGTGGCCTTTGGATGCCCTTTGTGTGATGGGCCATTAGATAGGCCGCTGACATGATGAGTGGGATTGTGCTGAGTGGCTTTGTTGCCTCTCGATTGAGATGAGTCGGCGGCTAAGCCACCAGTTTGGTGTGTGAGAAAGGCAATGCCGGTGGCTAAGCGGCCGACACCCGTGTGGAGTGGGTTTGGGGTGGCCTTTCGGCTACCCACAGGAGCAATGGAGGTCAAGGTGCCAGTTGTGTAAGGAAGAAGGGTGGCCTTAGGGCCACTCTTAGACTTGAGACAAGCAGATGGATCACCAGTGGTTGGGCACACAAGGTGTGTGTTGGCTCTCAAGCCACTGAAGCACAATACAACAACGACATGCCCATTAGTGTCGGGATGTGAGAGTGAGGGAACTGAGGGACCCTTCTCACCTTAGGCTGAGTCGGAGCCCAGGTGCGAGCTATATGCTCACTTCGCAGAAGAAAGGTGAGAGATGTGGTTTGAAGAACTTTATTCCCAAGGGAAGAATTCATGGGCGTGGATCATAAAATCCCCAACCTAGAAGTAGGAGTTGGTTAACTCTAAAGCCATATTCAAGTGTGAGTTGAGTGCTGTGTGAGTTCACAAACAAACCAGGCCAACTTTGGGGTGGTGTGTCCCTTGTAGAGTGGCCAGCTGGTCGATGTGCCTTTTAGCTTTTTGATTGGAGAAGAAGAAAAACACGTGTGTCGTGCCCCCCCCCCCCTTGTTGGGTTCACGGGCATGTGGGCATGAGGTGACCCCGGTGCTCACTAGGATATAGGTCGGGCAGTGCGGTAAGTTCGGTTCGAACCAACAAAAGAAATAGAAGTGAGAGGTAAGGCCTACCTTGCTTGTTTTGGGTTGGGACACACTTGGGCACTGAGCCCTCTTAGATCAATTTGAAAGCCCCCCAGCCTCTTGGTTCGGTCTGGCTTCGACTCCCTTGCATCTACACACAACATCACGTACCAACTTATTGAATGGCTCAATATTTCTTCCCTTGAATCGACTTTTTTGTGAGATTTTTAGAGGGATTGAGGGTTGAAAATTCAAGAAATCGAGATGAAGGAATGTGGTGTAGTGAGAATAGCAAGAGGATGAAAAAAGATAGAGGAGAATGATAGAAGGAAGTCACCTGAGAATTGGGCAGCCTTTTAGCGTTTTCTGCCCCAGGAGGTATTATCGAAGCCAACAAAAAAGGTATTGAGCACGAAATTCAGATACCCCGGTGGATTCTTAAGGTCACTATACTGGTGGGTCAAGCCCAACCAGGAGCGAAGAAGAAAGAAAACAGTGGTAAGAAGTGAAGAAGGAAGAGATGCTTGAAAGAAGTGGAGGGGGAGTACTCCCGAAGAATCAAACAATCGCTGGATACCTGACTTTAATCCTAACGACAGACGACCTGAATCCACATAAAGTAATAAAAAAGGGAGAAGAGAGAGATCAGAGATGAAGGAAGAAGTAGAAAGGGGGGAGCAAAGGGGAGGTACTTTCAAAGAATCACAAAGTCGTTGGACGACGAGCTTTAATCCTAACCACAGATGATCTGAATCCTCGTAAAGTAATCAAAAGGGGAGAAGAAAGATAAAAAATGGAGGATGAACAACAAGGGAGGGGGTAAGTGAATTAAATAGCCTCACGGCGTCACCTCCCCAAGGAGGTATTTCTTTTTCAAAGGTATTAGACAAGAAACCTAAATACCCTAGGGGAGTCTTAAGGTCACCATTCTACCCGAGGGGAGTCTTAAGGTCACCGTACAGGTGGGTCAAGCCCAACCAGGATGCGACTCATAAGAGCTTCATAGTAATGGTTTAAATGAGATAAGAGAAATAAAGAATGAAGAGGGAGAGTTAGAGTAAGAGAGATGGAGGAAAGGTAAAGGCGGTGAGATATAGAGAGTGAGAGAGAGCAAGAGAGGGAGAGAAGAGAATGATAAAGAGAAGAAAAGAGAAAGGGAAGCACATAGAGAGTGAGAATGAGAAGGAGAGAGAGGGAGGGAGAGAGAGTGCGGGACAATGTGAGAGAGTGCGGGACAACGTGCTAGCTACGGTCTCGAGCTAGGGGAAGAGAGAGAGAGAGAGAGAGAGAGAGAGAGAGAGAGAGAGAGAGAGAGAGAAGAGGCATCGACTTAGCCATTGTCTCAGTTTAGAGAGAAAGGGAAAATGCTAGAGAGAGAAAGAAAGAAAGGGAAGATAAAGAGAGAGGAAGATAAAGAGGAAAGAGAAGAAGAAGAGAAAGAGAGAATAAGGACTAAGAGAAAGAGAGAGAAGGAACCAGGCACCTATATGCGAGCCAAGGGCTCGGGTTCGAAGGCTAGGCTCGGTCCCAATGCTCCTTGAGCGTTCCTTGCAAGGGAGGAGGATCAAGGTAGGCTAAAGGGTAAGGGTCAAAGGGGTATGGTGTATAGTTGATATGGGTTGGGTGAGGTTAGGATAACCTATGGTCTATAGTTGAGAGAGTCTAAGGTCTATGGTCAAGATGGACTAGGGTTTATAGTTGGGGTAATCTAAGGTCTATGGTCAAGATGGACTATGGTTTACGGTTGGGGTAGTCTAAGGTCTGTGGTCAAGATGGACCGTGGTTTAGGGTTGAGGTTGTATGGGTAATTTGGACTATGGTCTAGTGTTAGGGTAGTATGGGTAATGTGGACTATGATCAAGGTTTGGGGTGGTCTATGATAAAGGTCTTCATGATCCAAGGGTTTACTCTCACAAGCACAATATTCTCTCTCTTCTTTTGGTTAGACACAATTCAATCACTCTAATTTTGATTGCATTTGCAAACTTTATATAAAATGAAGTAGAAGTGCTTATACAGAGCCATCCCCAAACATGGGTGGATACTCATCATCTAACCTAATCTATGAATAATGCAATTTAAAGTAATTAAAAGTGAATTTCGTTTTTGGGAAAAAATGACCATTTTATCCCTTCATACTTTTGTAGAAATGACAAGGCCAACCCTCAAAAGGAGCCTCTTGCCTACCCTATGGTTCCGAACTATTTTTGGTGCTTCTTGGTGACATTTCGAGCGATCCAATATCGTAGAAACGTTGGAAGTCTTGAGACAATCGATTTAGGCTTGAATTGAACTTTTGATGATGAAATCAAAATCTGGCCAAACCCATAAACTTAAAATTTTTGATATTCGATATTGCACATTCTATTGCGTTTTCGGTCATCTTTCTTATCACAAATTGGAGGGGAATTCCTTTTGATCATTTTGCAACAAAAACCCCTCGATTTGAGTGCCATTTGATCACTTTTTCATTTTTGAAGGTCATTGAAAAATTGTGCCTACATTCGAGCTTGAATCTGATGCCTTCCTAACCTCAACCTTGAGCAAAATTTACCTCAAATCTTAGCCACTCGAGTCACGGTCGCAACGGACCCACTCTAGAGGTTTTATGAAATTGAGGTTTTGAGAAACAATCATGGTATACATTTTATGGTTTTTGGGCATACTTATTGGTTGGGCCTCGATCTCGTCTTGGATTGGGAACCAGTTTACGACATGATTCCGGATTGCCCTCTCGAAAAATCATGGGGCATCGCGCCCGTGCGTGTGCATGGCACGCACCCATGTGTGGGTGCAGATAGGTGTACTAACATGTGAGAGGCATTTTACATGGTGAGGGGTTCAGATGCCTACCTCATCGTGCGTTGGGTTCGTGGACGCGCTTGAGCCCTTGTGGGCCCTCTTAGATCAATTGCATCAAAGCCCACTAGCCTTCTTGGCACGGTTTGGAATTTGTTCCCTTTCAGGTTCACTACTGCTCTCATGTGCTGGCACGCTTTTTGATATATGGGGTTGAATTACCCATCAAGGTTATAGGTTAGAAGAGGGGAGGGGGGGGGGTGGGGGTGGGGGCGGGAGGTGGCTTAAGAGAAGATGGTTTGGGTTTTGGACCAATGAGGGGGTGAAATGGGATGATATAGAAGGAAGAAAAAGAAACAGTTAACCTCCTGGGAATTGGGTAGTCCTTCCCCCAGGAGGTATTACCAGGTACTTGAAGGAGAACGTACTAAGCACGACGCCAAAGTATCTCGAACGATTCAAAAGAGTGGAGTCGATGAGATGAGCTCGTAGGGAATCGCTTTATGAAGAACCTCCTAACAAGATGAAGAAGAGCAAGAAAAGAGATATGAAGAAGAAGTGGAAAGCAAGGTGAGAAAGAAGAAGGGAAAGCAAAAGGGGACCGACTACCAATCAAGTGACCTCTTAGATCGGCCTCCTATCCCCTTTTCAAAGAATCATCGTTTGTGGAAATTGGTTCACTAAGGCTACGCATGAATACTGTAAGACCTAATTGATATAGGTACGTTTGGCCTAACATGGTCCAAAAGTGTCCAAATGAGCTGAAAATTGGTATTTGGGAGTTTATGAGCATTCTGAATCCAATGGTCGTGATCTGATACTCATATGAGACCTTGGCAATGTAGCTTTATTTATGAGGTAACTTTCAGCATGTTAGAGAGCAGCATTACGAAATGTAAATTTTTCCTTGATCTACTTTATCATTATTGGATTGGGACGAAACTTAATGAGCACTCTTAAAATCATCCAATGCCACCCTCACATGGTTTTTGGGGGCAGGAGGACACCTTTTCAAAATTGCTCAAAAGTTAGGCTCATTGATGTAGGCTTCTATAGCCCATAGGTGTGACTAGTACCTACGGGGCTGGGTTCTAACCGCCTCCTCTATAATTCTATTGGGGTTGTTAGTGCGTCACCTCAAACAATTATCTCTAATTGGTTTGGTGCCTCGATCTCGCCCTTCGGCTCCCTGGAGGATCGGGCGGCACGCGTCTCAGGGTTTCGGCAGGGACCTGAGACGTTTGTGAGATCGCTCTTTCGGGAACCTCGTTCAAAAACAGGGGCAGGTGTTACCAACCGGTGAGAGATGAATTTAAAGGCGGGTTCGGGACTTACTCGGGCTGACTCGCTTGGGCGCCCTCTTAGATCACGAAGAAAGCCCCCCAGTAATGAAATTGGTTTAGAATTGCCTCCCTTGGCTCGTATTCTTCTTATTTTCTGCTTTCCTGCAATCACACACATAGATGGCAAAGGTTATGGACAGGTGGGTCAGACCTCGCCCTTTTCCCCTTTGATAATCATACACAAGCATGCGTATTAAAAAAGAAGAAAGAAAGACAGGGGGAGAGAAAAATTCGACCAAGCGAGAAGATCAGAGCAGTGACTAAGCAGGTGGATAATTGACATAACATGGTAGCGAAACGGGCTTGGTAATTGAGACCAACTCACGAGATTGCTACTAGACGTTATTACCAATATTGACTAGCTAAGCACGATGGTCGGTCTGTCGTGGCAGTAAAACGGGCCAAGCGATCCTGACGCAATGACATTACGGCTAGACGACAGGACTGCGATGAGATGCTAACCTCCATCCCTCTTGGTCGAATGAAAGAGTAGCAGATGAATGGTTAAAGAGAAGAAGGGAATGGACAGAAGGAGAGAGAAGAAGGAAGAGAGGAGGGAGAAGAGATGCAGTTGGCACTAGACATTGCCAACTGTTTCAGGAGATGGGAGAGAAAGGAAGCAGTCGGCGCTAGGCTTCGCCGACTGTGTTAGATGAGAAGAGAGGAAGAGAACCAACTGGTGCTAAATCTCTCCAATTGCCAAAAGAAGAGAGGAAAAAACAGTCGGCTCTAAGTCTCGTTGACTGACAGAAGAGGAGAGAGAAGATAAACTGTTGCCAAGTCTCACCGATTGCTAGAAGAAGAAAGAGAAGAGCAACCAGCGCTAGGTCTCGTCGACTGACAGAAGAAGAGAGAGAAGACCAATCGGTGCCAAAGCACACTAACGGATAGAAGAAGAGAGAGAAGACCAATCGACGCTCGATCTCACCGACTGGTGAAAGAAGAGAGAGAAAACCCATCAACGTCAAGTCTCGCAAACTGATAGATGAAGAGAGAGAAGACCAACTGGCACTAGGTCTCACGGATTGGTAGAAGCAAAGATAGAAGACCAATCGGCTCTAGGTCTTGTCGAATGATAGAAGCAGAGAGAGAAAACCAACCGACGCTAGGCCTCACTGACTGGTAGAAGAAGAGAGAGAGGATCAACAGGCACTAGGCCTCGCCGACTGATAGAAGAAGAGAGAGGAGGCCAATTGATGCTAGGCCTCGCTAGTTGACAGAAGAAGATAGAAAAGACCAACCGGCGCTAGGTCTCACTAGTTGACAGAAGAAGAAAGAGAAGACCAACCGGCGTTAGGTCTCGCTAACTGGTAGAAGAAGATAGAGAAGGCCGACCGTCGCTAGATCTCGCTAGTTGACAGAAGGAGATAGAGAGGATCAACCGGCGCTAGGTCTCGTCAGTTGACAGAAGAAGAGAGAGAGAGAGAGAGAAGAGAGATAAAGAGAGAAGAGAGAGAAGAGAAAGAAAGAGAGAAGAGAGAGAGAAAGAAGAGAGAAAGAGAGAGAAAAGAGAGAGAAAGTAGGAATTGAGAAGAGAGAAGAGAGAGAAAGTTGCCTGGTCGAAGGGTACCAACCCTTTTCTTCTCTCTTCTCTCTCCTCTCTCTCTCTCTCTCCAAGATGTACTCACAAGCTCAAGCAAGGAATCAAAATTTTATTGAATCCTTAAAGAATGAATCGAGCGTCTATTGTCCTTCTATAATGACGTAGTGCCTGTTTATATAGAATTGTGCCCAAACATGGGTAGATTGATCAAAATTAGACCTAATGGCTGAAAATTAAGATTTAATTGAATTAAAATAAAAACTAAAAATGGGTACAAAAAGATTGTTTTGCCCGTGCCTAAGAATGTGTGCAATTCCAGAACAGTCCATGTTGTTGCCCGAGAACTTGTGCGATCTTCCATGGCTGACCCGGGGTTGCTCTGATGCCCATTTGATCGAAAGATTATTGTTTTCTTGTAGAGCTTGGCATGGCGATCGTTTTGATAACAACTTTGAGCCATGAATCATGTTTTTGAGCCATCATCATGAGACTTGAAATTTGTTTCAGTCTTGAAATCTTCGAATCGATAGTGCGATCGTTTCTTAATATTTTTTCTGTGATTTCTTCATCGTAGTGCACTGAGCATGCCATCATGATCGCGTGGCAACATACGGAACGCGGTTTAGAGTCCGAACGAAGATTTCACAATTTTTGAGTCTTGACCGGAATCTAGAATCCGGTGTCCAAAATTTCAGTACTTCATCGGCTTCATGCATGAAATCTGATTGTCCATCATGTACAGGGTTCAGACCAATGATAGTCGTAGATCTTATGCGCACAATGAAATTAATTTCACGTTGATCTGTTGCGCGAGCGTCGTGATTTGATCCATCGAGCGAGGCATGTCGTTGCTGAATTTTCTGCAACTTCTTTACGGATTGTCAACTTCTCTCTAGTTTTTCATCCTACTCGGATATCGTCATGGGCCGTACCACATATCGAATTGTTTGTCTTGATGAGACGAATACACTCACCAGATTTGGGAGCGATCCGACTTGGAATGAATGAGTTATGGTCTCAAAAGTGACTACACATGACTGTAAAAACAACCACTCTTAATGGTGTTTTTGCGCAGTGAGGCCACACAGGAATAGTGTGCGACCCCTCATGTTTTGCTCATATCTTTGTTCAGCGGTGTCCTATTAAGCTGAAACTTGACCCATAGTGGTTTTCGACCTTGCCAGATCAAACGGCGGTGGTCTCACAGTGATTTGAGATACAAAAAATGTAGTTCCAGTTATAGGGTCCGTTTTAGGGTGTGAGAAATCGATTTTGTTGGAAATGTTTCTTTGTGTTCACTTCCTTAGACATGTCTGATCGGGATGAAACTTGGCAGGTGGTATTTTAAAGTGCTGACAAAGATCTTGACCCATTCTGGGGGCATTTTGAGGCTGTCATGAATTTTCACTGTTTTGTAGGCTTTATTGATCAGATTCCTACTAGGGACCAAGGTGATGAAAAATACGTTCAAACAGCTTGCCTCGTCAAATGTTGTTGTTCAAGAGAAGCGAGGAGGACAATCATTTGGAAAGTTTCCTTCAGCTTTTACTTTTTTTCTTCGTAGCCACAAGACCACGTGAATGCCGAAGAGATTCACGTAATGGTGTAACTAGGCTGCTCAAACGTGGGATGCATTGTTTGCGGGTTCGTCCGTGGAGACTCTATGGGGAGAAGAGACTTTTTTGAGGGATCTTGTCGAAGTCCTCACCCTCATGTAGACTGTTTGCGATTATGAATTTGAGGATTTTGTACGGACCTCGTCTGCTATAATCAGGCCCATCTGGCAATTGAGTGCCATGTTGAAGGGCATTGTTCTCATTTGGTCTGAGTTTTCTTGCATCCTCTGGTGTTGAGCCATGTTTCGAGGATGAATGGTGTGTTGAAGAGCCTTGCGTTGACGCTGTCTGCTTTACGAATTAGTCATTCTTTGGCGAGTAGGGTACCTCAGTTAGTCGAGGTGACCAGCTCTTAGTACAACCACCCCTACCCACTGTTGTGCAGCTAGGACAATCACCCCGATTGCCGGTCCATAGTCTGACTGACCCGTTATTCCTTAGAGAGTAGGGTACCTCTAGGTACAACCACCCCTACCAACTACTGTGCTGTTAGGACAATCACCCCGATTGCCGGTCCAAGGTCATAGCTGACTTAACTTCCTTGGGGCATCTTCAACTTTTTTGAAAGTATGTTGATGACCTTGTGAGAATGATGCTCTTTGTCATGAGACTTGTCTTACCATCTTGGCGAGTCTTCTGTTTTCTAAATCCTTTTTACAATTGGACTCAGACTGTCAGAATCTTTTCCTTGAAGCTCATTTTTTTGGATCCCTAGTTTTATGCCACCAGAGATTTTCTTCCTTTGAGTGAGGGTTGAAGCTGCCTGTTGAGATGAGTGCTGCATCAACCTATTGATTGGTCCAAGCGTCCTTTGCGAATTTCGCTTGAAATTGGGAAGCGGCATTGTGGAGACGGTTTTCTCCAACTTCTTTTTATTTGAGGCTCTTTTACTCATAACCTCTCGGCCATGTCCCCTTTTTGTCCAGTTTTACTCACGATGCCCTTTCGGGTTTTCATCGTGCCCAATATTTATTCACGGAAGTCTTTTACTCATAGTTTCGTGACCATGCCCGTCCGTCATTTTTACTCATAGCGTTCCCTTGTTTAGGTATACGTCGTGCCCGTTATTCTTTAATTTTATTTTGTGAGGGCGTGTTTAAGGTCATGCCTCCGGGACCTGTGCGAAACAGTTTAACGTCATGCGCCCTGGACTTGCACTATGTTTTAAGGTCATACAGCTGGACCGTAATGGTGATGGATGACAGCCTATGAAGGCCATGGAGTGAGTATGGTGGTGGTTTGGCTCACTTGGGGAAATGACTTGAGGCTACCTATGAGAGATGGACGATGTATGAAATGTAAGTGGATGATGGTGACCCACTAACTTACAGCGAGTATGGAGGGCATAATGGTTCGCCGTTTTGTGAGTATGGGTGAGACTCACTGGGGAATGATGTACGATGATGAAAGGAATGAACTCACTGGGAAGGCAATGAAGGTGGTGCGCGCACACAGGTAGGTTAGAGAAGGCGCACGAAAAGGCATGTGCACGTATGTGGTGGCGAGTTTATGGTCATGCCTCCGTGACCTAGGCGAAGCAGTTTATCGTCATGCGCCCAGGACGTGCACTATGGTTTAAGGTCATACAACTGGACCGTGGTGATGCAGTTTAAAGTCGTACAACTAGGACCATGCAGTTTAAGGTCATACAACTACAAATCCGCTATCGTTTAAGGTCTTATAGCTCGGACCATGGTGCTGAACCTTTTATCGTCATGCGGCTAGGACGTGTATTATGGTTTAAGGTCATATAGCTGGACCATGGTTATGCAGTTTTAAAGTCATATAACTAGGACTATGCAGTTTAAGGTCCTAAAACTAGACCTCCGCTACAGTTTAAGGTCATATAGTTCGGACCATGGTGCGGAGCAGTTTAAGGTCATGCAGTATGAACCGAGGCTGAGCAGTTTAGGGTCATGCAATATGAATCAAGGCTGAGCAGTTTAGGGTCATGCAATATGGACTATGGTTGAGCAGTTTAGGGTCATGCAGTATGGACAGTGGTTGAGCAGTTTAAGGTCATGTAGTATAGACCGAGACTGAGCAGTTTAGAGTCATGCAGTATGGACCGAGGCTGAGCAGTTTGGGGTCATGCAGTATGAATCGAGGCAGAGCAGTTTAGGGTCATGCAGTATGGACCGTGGCTGAGCAGTTTAAGGTCATGCAGTATGGATAGTGGCTGAGCAGTTTAAGGTCATGCAGTATGAACCGAGGCTGAGCAGTTTAGGATCATGCAATATGAATCAAGGCTGAGCAGTTTAGGGTCATGCAATATGGACTATGGTTGAGCAGTTTAGGGTCATGCAGTATGGACAGTGGTTGAGCAGTTTAAGGTCATGAAGTATGGATCGAGACTGAGCAGTTTAGAGTCATGCAGTATGGACCGAGGCTGAGCAGTTTGGGGTCATGCAGTATGAATCGAGGCAGAGCAGTTTAGGGTCATGCAGTATGAACCGTGGC